>JARACY010000217.1:0-118835 GCA_029255725.1 Scrobipalpa atriplicella
ACCTTAGCCTCTCTACAAAATGCATCAGCTGATAGGACACTAGTATTTCTACCTATGTTCCTTAGGAGAAGTTGTTCAGATTCATGGACAGATTTACATTCTTCCACATTTATTTTTCTGTTACACCCTGTTTTGCCAGTTCGAATAGGGTTATTGATAAACCTCTTATTACATAATGTACTTCTATGCTGGATCATCCCGGCTATAATAAACACTTTACCGGGTGTAAGGGACAGCTTCCTAGGAACCAAACATTTTTTTACTAGGAAATTCTTTCAGGAGATGAAAATAAACTTTTGACTTCCCCAAACTAATGATCTCATTCAGACAATTTGTATGGGAAATCCAAAAATTTCATTTCTGAAAAGATTTTCTATAAAAGTTGTTCAGTTTCATTGACTGAGCAACCCCTATCAGTTTGCAGGAAGCTGTACCTTGAACCCTGTATGTTTAGAGATCCGAGTGTTTTAGCAGTAATTATTGAGTTATCTATCATAAACGTTGAGCTTGCAATTTAAAAAAAAAAGTGTCTTGGCAATCTTGCGTTGATGCGATGTTCTGAATGAAATTATTTAAATCTTAACTGTAACTGATTGCTGTAATAAAAAAAAATAACTTAAATCGACCATTTCAGTTAACCTTGAAATAAGATAATTCCATATTTTTTCAAAAGGTATTGTAGAGTCCGTTTCCTTATCATTATTTAAAACTAAAAATCTAATATATCTTACTACCTTCCTATAAAAAAACTGTAGAAAGTATCGCAGCAACAGTATAATAATAATAGTACAGTTTCTCAAAGAATTTTGCCCACAAAGCGGCGTGTGCAACTGAATTCCCAAAATATATTTCGTTAGCTCGACACGTCTGTACATCGCGAAGTCCGGTCACGGACTGGCGTTCCTGCGCGTAATTCCACCCGCGCTCGCTGGGTGGCGCTGTCAATTTGTTCGCGCCGAGACATTTTGGCGCCCAGCATGGGTCTGAGTGCGAAGTTTTCTTGGCGGTGAAATTGTATTGTGACTTGCAAAGAACATGTGAAATGCTTTGTGGTCGGGGTTGTTTAAAAATTTGTTTGTTGAGAGGTTGCTCGTTTATTTACAGAATCTGACGTAAGCACCATACCTATTTAATACCACTATAATTAAATAAGACAATAAATAAAAGGATTGGTATCCTTTGGCAAACCTCCACATAAGCCTATCAAAACAAACACTGATCAGACAGACCTTCAAAAATTACAGAGTACGGCAAAGAAGAAGTACCTATCTTCTTTCTCTCTTTATTTCTTTCTTTTGGCATTGGTTGTTTTATGCTTTGTTTTATTTTGGACATTAAGGCCCGTATTAAAAAAAAAATTATAGTCAGCTGTCAAGAGTGACAGCAAGTTTGAGTTCGTATATAGGGATTTTTGATACAGGTAGTAAAAGAGAGCGGAACCTAAAGTAGGTTAGGTTAGGTTAGGTTAGGTTGTTGGATTAATATGGATATGACCACCAGTCCATTTTGTTAGTACTGTTTCAGCGTTTTACGATTTAGTAGATGATGATGGGCGACTAAGTACACAGGTTTACTAAGTATCTGAACGTTCCTCAAATTTTGGAAAGTGTTACTTATTTTTATCCACACGCATCAAAAACTACGCCATTCAAAAAGCCAACATTAAATAAATACTAACATCAAGTCGCAGTCAAAGTTTCATATAATTGAATTGCAGTCAAACTCTCGTTGGCAAAGCGCTCGCGGCCAGACACTGTCGCTAGAACTTTGGAAAAATTCCCGACTAGTTTGTTTCACCGTAACTTAATAAAAACTACGGAAAAGTTACGGATTAACTTAAGAAAACATTGCCCCGTGTCGCTTCGCGGAAACTTCTCACTGTTTTTATTTCTTTGGCCACGGAAAATTCAAGTATGAAGTAACAAGTAAAGTAGTAAGTAAAGTAGTAAGTATAACAAAAAAATGGTGGTGATATGAAAGTGTATTTCTGTGTATATTATTTTATTACTATTAGAGTCCTTGTTTGTAAGCCCAGAAATAAAAATTTAGTTATTAGACCTACCATTGATCAGTTTGTGACATTGTTAACTTCGGTGTTTTAGATGTTGTATGTAATAAAGACATCTTTTTATTAAATTAAGTGGTAACTACATGTGATTAAATGATATGTATATATTGGTGGAATGTTTCTTTTCTCTCTGCGGGGGCACGATAATGTAAATTTTAAGTTGTCCTGGGTCTGGTATAATTTAATTAGTAAGGGTTTAGTATTTTTTTATCGTTTTTAACGACGGAACATTGGGTAAAAATGTCTAGTGTGTCTTTGGTCCCATCGGTTACGGTCGATCTTTCAGGGTGTCCATCTCAAGATGAATTTATAAGATGCGAGTTATGTTCTCGGTTTTTCAAGGGAAGGCGAGGTCTCAAAATACACATGAGCAAGGTCCATCGTGTGCCGGTCTCACCCTCAGTTAGCCCTATCCCTGTTAGGAATAATCGAGCTTCAACATCAGACGTGGTCGATCCGGTCAATCCCGATGCTCCGAGTGGTGCTCCCGCCCCACCCTTTTGGAAGACTTTAAGTGGTTTAAAAAAAAATGTGCCTATAATCAAAAGAATTCCAAGAGGGGCGAGATTTACAGTGGCATCTGCTCTTCGGAAATGTATTGATTCCGTGGTGTCCAGAAATAACTGGGTTGGCTGGACGGATTTGTTAACTTTTGCATACCGTACTTTACATGTTAATAATAAAGCCCGGTCTACATCATTGACTAATAAAATTAAAGGGAATTGCGTAACACCACCTTCTTTGGACGATTTTGATGTGACCCCCAAGCTGTTTCCCGGCTCCAATGTATTTAAAAGGATTGAAAATAAAGTCAACGACGGCGACCTAAAAGGAGCCGCCCAACTCCTTTTTTCTAGTGATGTGTTAGCGCTTGATGATGAGGAGACACTCAATGCATTAAAGTCAAAACATCCTTCTCCGATGGCCTCTTCTCAGCTTCCGGCCCCGCCTGTAGCCGATAACGCAACTCCTCTCGTTACTACAGATGACGTTCGGGAGGCTATAATGTCGTTTAAGAGTGGGTCGGCGGGAGGAATGGATGGTCTGTCTCCACAGCACCTTAAGGACCTGATTAGTTGTTCGGTTGGGGATGTGGGTGACGGCCTACTAGTCAGTTTAGCGTCCTTAGTGAATTTGATGCTTTCTGGTGCGGTGTTGGAGGGGATCACAGACCTATTATATGGAGCCAATCTGGTGGCTTTAAAGAAAAAGGATGGCGGTATTAGACCGATCGCCGTAGGCTGTACCTTCCGTCGTTTGGTTTCAAAAATTGGTTGCAAAAACGTCCTTCCATTACTGACTGAAAAATTTGAACCCAAACAATTGGGTTTTGGAATAAAAGGAGGATGCGAAGCGGCCGTTCACGCAACGAGGACTTTTTTGGAGTCAAATGGCGGAGAGGTTTTGCTAAAAGTTGACGTCAAGAATGCGTTCAATTGTTTAGATCGCGGTGTCCTGTTGGATGCAGTGAAGGAACACATTCCAGCATTATATCCATATTTGTGGCAGTGCTACAGCTCACCCACAAAGCTTTTGTACGGGGACCGTCATCTGTCTTCCTCCACTGGCTGTCAGCAGGGCGACCCTCTCGGTCCGGCGATATTCAGCTTGGCCATTCATCCCATCATCTCTAGTTTGAATGCGAGCTTGAATTTGTGGTACTTGGATGATGGTACTTTGGGCGGAAGCGCTTCCACAGTAGCGACTGACTTAAGTTCTTTAATAACTGCTTTTGGCTCTATTGGTCTCGAGTTGAATTACGCAAAGTGCGAACTTTTTGTCCAGCCTTCGGTAGAAGAGTCGGCTAGAGATGCCATTGTAGCTAATTTCAACGATTTGGCTCCAAACATAAAAGTTTTGTCGAGCGAATCGCTTCGCCTACTCGGTGCTCCAATTTTGAATGAATCTCTGCCGCCCTACGTTGAGGAGCAGATAAGTATATTCCACGCATTCTCTGGTCGATTAAGTAAAATAAACTCGCATATGGCTTTGTTTATTATTCGATTTTGTCTTTTCGTGCCAAAATTTACGTATGTACTCCGCTGTACGCAGTTCTGGAAATTCCACAATTTGTTACAGGGTTTGGACAACATTGTTCAGAGGACTCTGACTGATATTCTTAATTGTGCCATTGAGGGTACGGCTTGGACGCAGGCTTCATTACCCATTCGTTTTGGGGGCTTAGGCATAAGAAAAGCGACCTCTGTCTCTCTGCCGGCCTTTCTGTCCTCGGCTCACGCTGCAAATCTCCTTTGCGGTAAAATTCTTAGCCCATCTTTGGGTTCCGTGGAGATTTCGGGGTTGGCCGAGGCGGTGGGTTTGTGGCGAGATAATTGTCCAGACGAATTGCCTACTTCCTTACATTCACAAAGACAATGGGATGAACCGCTGTGTAAACAAGTATTGGAAAATTTGCTGTCCGCTTGTTCTAACTCGGTAGATCGCGCGAGGATCCTGGCCGTATCTGAGAGGGAGTCTGGTTTATGGCTACAAGCTTATCCGTCGTCGAACGTGGGTACTCTTCTGGACAACTGTTCGCTTTCCTTGGTGATCGGGCTTCGCTTAGGCATCAAAATTACGGAGCCGCATGAGTGTGTTTGTGGTGAGCAGGTGAACGAATTAGGTCACCATGGCCTATCTTGCCAGAGGAGCGCTGGTCGGTTGTCGCGACATGCCGGGCTAAACGATATATTACGAAGGGCTCTCAATTCCGCCAGTGTACCTGCCGTCCTGGAGCCTAAGGGATTTGTACGCTCAGATGGCAGGAGACCGGATGGCCTGTCGTTGATCCCATGGAAGGTGGGCAAGTGTTTAGTTTGGGATGCCACTTGCGTAGACACCTTAGCTCCCTCTCACCTGTCCTCCACTGCACAACGTGCTGGTTCTGCGGCTGCGTCGGCAGAAGTTCTTAAGCGGCGGAAATATTCAGACCTTCTGGACAACAACATTTTTGTGCCTTTCGCTGTGGAGACGTTGGGTCCGTGGGGGTCTGAGGCGAAGTCTCTATGGGCAGAAATTGCGGTCCGTCTTCGCGAGACTACTGGTGACCCTAGATCTGGCAGTTTTATGGCCCAAAGAATAAGCCTAGCGGTCCAAAGAGGCAATGTTGCCAGCATTTTGGGGACCATGCCTCGCGGAGACGGGCTGGATGCTTTATTTTATTTATAGTGCCACCTTTTTATTTTTTTTAAACTTCCTTTGTTTAGTTTTTTAGGTTAGTCATTATTTTTAAGAGTAATTTTTATGTTATCATTGTCATTTGTATGTTTTTGTTGAATAAATAATTGGTTAAATACTATACCTAAAAAAAAAAATTTAAAAAAAAAAAAAAAAGTATGAAGTTCGATATTCAAGCGATATTTTTCTTTGAGTTTCTTGTTTGGTTTTCGATATTTAATAAAAAAAATATTTTTCGCCACCACGTTGTCTGAAACATTTGAATAGTATAGCTAAATAATTATTATTACACAACATTTTACTTAAGGTGGTTCGATGAGTTCAGTGGCGCTCCCACAAGTAAATTAATCTAATTTGTATGTCGAAATTCATAATCACTATTTTACACTTTTGACATTCTCTGATTACATATTAAGTGTAAATTGTGCTCTTATGGATTACAAAATGAAGAATTACTTGCAAATTGCGCGAATCGTAATATATTTATGAAAATAATTGTATTTGAGACACAATTACTTGTGGCACCACTGAGCTCATCGAAACACCTTAATCAGAAATATGAAATAGGTTTTATTCATCTACTCTACATCATTAGTATGCACAGAGTGGCTAAAAACGAGAATCTAGAAATAAATGGAGGCGCCATTTTTTTCGACAAACCTTTTAATATAAAAACTCAACAGTATTTTTCTTATCTTCTCATACTGTTGCATTTCTTTTTTTTTGCATTTCAAATTAGTTATTTTAAGTTATGATATAAGCCTAATGTAATGTTTAATTTAAAAGATGTTGGTGTTCCTATTTACAATAAAATAAAATAAAATAAACTCTTAACATTATTTGTACGCGACAATTAGGAATTACCAGTTCCGTTCAAGTTCTTTTTCTAGACTTTTGTAAATTGCTTACTTGTAAAACAAACAAACACAGAAATCCTCTTAGACTGAAACCGTGAGAGTCAAACAGCAGGAGAGAAGTAAAAACTAGGAAACACTCCATTAGGTCTTAACTTATTACCATCTCAACCGAAATTACACTTCAATTTGTATCCTATTTCAACATAGTAAGACGGAAATTAGAATGCCTTAAAGTACAGTCAGTGGCAAAAGTAGAGTCGAAGAAAAGTCGTTTGCAATTTGAAAATTTATTTCTGCATAAATTGCACAAGTGTCCTTTGTGGAGTAAGCAGAACATCAACGGCCTAATAAAGCCAGTTTGTATAACTTTTTAAGTAATTGCGATTATTTTCACTCAATTTTTGTTTACCGGGTCCACTCGCGATAATTTTTTGGTGGTAAAAACATAAGTTATTCACCTTTTTATCCCACGTTTTTACCACCAAAACGTTATCTCCAGTTGTACCTAAAAAAAAAACGGCCAAGTGCGAGTCGGAATTGCGCACGAAGGGTTCCTTACCAATATTTATAAAAATGGCAAATAAAATCATATCTGTTGTCCGACTAACACTTGGCCAGTTTTTATTATTTGTTGTTATAGCGGCAACAGAAATACATCATCTGTGAAAATTTCAACTATCTAGCTATCACGGTTCGTGAGATACAGCCTGGTGACAGACAGACGGACGGACGGATGGACAGCGAAGTCTCAGTAATAGGGTCCCGTTTTGACCCTTTGGGTACGAAACCCTAAAAAAGCCAATTTTCGGCGAATCAAACAAATTTTAACCAACATTGAAAATATGACTATTTCTTACTCTAGTGATAGACCGTTAAGCCTAAAATATCTCTATGTTTTACTACCTTTTTTCAATACCTATGTTTTAGAAAAGAAGCAGATTGGTAGAATGTACCAGCCTTATTTAACTCTCGACCGTGAGCCCTAGGATACAAAAGCTTTTGTCAATGACTGTACATTAGCACGCCGAGCTAAATCTACTTAGCATATCTAAGTAACAAACAGAGAAGATTAGGGTGGTCGGTTTTTTGCCGCCAAAACCGGCGATTTGATGTTTATTTATACGATTCGCGCGCAAAACAGAGCTTAACTGTGAGGAGTTCTCTTTAGTGGTGCTGGATTAGGATAATTTGTTAGTCTGTTGAGGTGGTGGGTATCAGTATGCTGCTACAGAGCACATTATACATTATAATATAAGCAACAGAATACGTAATAACTTTCGAAGAAAAAGAAAAACCTTTGGAACGAAGTGCAAAATATGAATGGTTGACTGACAAGGGGATAATAAATAATTATACGAAGTTTTGCTCTATAATAACAACAAGACTTATAGTTGCTGTAAGTAGCAATTTAAATTAATTTAGATACATAATAGGGAACTAGAATTCTAATTTTCAGCCAAATTATACAAATAAAATCTATTAAAGAAATGCTACGACTTGCCTAAGTATAAATCCAAATTATGTGATGCCAGACTCCGAAAGTCATTTTCCTGCTTTGGAACCATTTATCCACCAACAGGCCAACGCCAAGCTCGCTGTGTTCCGTCATTGTGTGGAAATATTGACGCCTTTGAGATTTTTGTAGTAGACTCTGTGAAGAGCAAACACACCATATTATTAAAATATTATGTCATTTTCATTTGACACAGTAAAAAAATTTCAAGCAAAAAGCGCGTACAAAAAATTCTGGCACTAAAATTGAAACATTTCCACCAAAAGTATTGGCTGGAAATAAATATTTCAAGACGTAAAATGTTTTGAATAAAAACTAAATAGCTACAGGAGCGGCAACCGAGCGCACGAATTCTAAATTCAAATCAGTTCGTGAGTTGAGTGCGAAGCGAGCGGACGTGCCGTGGCAGCCATTTATTCCGGTACAACTCTGTTTTAAATGCTAAATATACTGACGAAATGAGAATATTGCGGAGCGATTTGCTTAAACTGGATTTCAGTTGAATGCTGAGTACTTTTGGTTTACGTTAGGGATTCATTAGTGCTCTGATTCTACGTTGTTTGTATAAACTTCAATCGGTTGGTTAAGTCATGTTATTTTTTAGCTCAGAGAATTAGTAGGCTATATCGGCAGTGCAGTGGGCTGGTCACATCTGTCTTAGAACCGATGGCCGTTGGGGCAGACGAGTTCTAGAGTGGATACCGAAAATCGGCAAACGTAGGCTCGTATTTATAAAGCGATCTCAAGATTGAGAGCAATATTGAGTGCGGATTTGACAGGTAATTTTCTACTGGAATGACATTTCTGATACCAACTCAAACTCGCTGTCACTCTTGAGAGCTGATTATAAATACGGGCCCTAGTGTCATAAGAAAGCGGGCAGAAATTGGACGAGAATGGCTGAAGACCGAGCTGAGTGGCGTGCCATGGGAGTGATAGAAAAACGTAGAATGTGCCAGCTGCATCTCCTCCCGTGCATGCTGTAAAAATCAGCTAAGGGAATCGAGGGTTTCAGTGTATTGCAATTTAGGCGATGGGCTGACAACCCGTCACTACTATAGCAATATACATAATCATCATATGTATTAGCCCTCGAAACTTGTCAGACGTGGCGGAACAACCGATGTTTAGGTGGTTTTTGCTCTGCCTACCCCATTAGAGATACAGGCGTGATTTTATGTATGTAATGTAAAACTTATTATGGATGAACCAAGATATAATAATGCAAAACTTCACCATGAATTTTTCATAAAACACATTTTCCCTAAATTGCTCGTTATACGAAATATTACATGCAAAAAGAGTATAATTTGCTTTTAAGATGACGTACAACACAATTCTTCACAGAATAACCAGCTCAAAGTGAGCTCTATGTCTGGTAAAGTTGCTTGAGACTGGGGTCGGATAGGGGGTTGTTAAGGCCCCCTTCTTCCAGTACTCCCTGACTCTCTTTTTCTTTACGTATAAGAAGTACAGAAAATAACCACACTTTCGCTCGCTTTTACGTTTTTATTTTATACACCGTGTAACAGAAAGGGTATATGCATCGAGAAATGTGTGAATCTACCCATGAAACTGAACAACTTTCCCTAAGGAACATTGGTCGAAAAACGAAAAATAAATTTTGACCTTCCATACAAAATACATCAGCTGATAGCGCATTTAGTATAGGAAGTAAATTTTTTTTTTTCGTATTTCGACTTATGTTTCTTAGGGAAAGTTGTTCAGTTTCATGGGTAGATTCACACATTTCACGATGCATATACCCTTTATGTTACACGTTATATAGAAAAAAAAGTGCCAAATTATAAATCTATCCGTTAATATTCCTGTCAAACCTGATTAGTTAATGAACTGTTAAATTTTCATAAAAATAGCTTTTACCCAAGTCTCATAAAACTTAAAATACTCTCAAATTTAATGTTACTTCTGATTTTTTTTTATCGAGTCAAATGTTAAATATTGTGTTTTTCATCCATAAAAATTACTAGATCAAATGTTTATCTGTACTATATATTTTTTTAGGATTTTAAATATGATGATTTCCATGAAAACAACACGATTTAGAAACATAAATTTCGGAGAAGGGGCCCTTAAGGGGTCTACAGTGGTTGGTTACATTATTAATAATGATGCTACGAGAAAGCCCGAACCATTCGTCATGTGCTGTAAACGATTCGCTCATTAAGCATACTCTTGACTATGTTTCGTGTATTTTCTATGTATATGGTTAGGTTGCCTAAAGAGTTTTTTTAAGGTTTTTTTTTTAAATTCAGTAGAGTCTTCTTCTTCTTCTATATTATTCTAGTTATTAATTTCTATGATTTTAGCTGCTACTATTTTATTGTTAAATTTAATTAATTAGTAATTTGAACATTTTATTCCGTTCTCGAAAATATTGATCTCTCTTGAGATCCCTCAATCTTGAGATCGCTTTATAAATACGAGCCATAGTCAAGGACAGGATTAGATGGCTTAATGTGCTTCTCCAAAGCACGGAATCATTTGTCTTCACAGACATTTAGTGCATTCTTCCATGCTGGACTGGGAGAGAAAGAAACACGTTGAATGTTCCAGCTGCATCTCCTCCCGGGCATGCTGTAAAAACCAGCTAAGGGATTCGACGGTTTCAGTGTATTGTAATTTAGGCGATGGGCTGACAACTGTCACTACAACAATATACAACTATCTGAAATAACCCTCAAAACTTGTCAGACGTGGCGGAACGACCTTTGCTTATGTTGTTGACTCTCTGCCATTAAGGATATAGGCGTGATTTTATGTATGTTTAGCTGGAAAAAATCTCACAAATTGATAAATTGCTAATCTTGATTCCATGTTCTTCCTGTAGAAATCGAACACAAGACCTTCAGATCGGGAGCCCAAGTCACACACCACTGGACCAGAGAGGCAGTAGCATGAAGTGGTTCAGTGGAGAGGAACAGTGGGCGATGTGTTTGAAGTCGTCCGAACTCGTCCGAACTCGGACCGCGTTTGCAACTGAGATATAGAGTCGTACAGATTTGGACATGGATGTTGTTGGGCTAGAAGTGGCAAATAGTCACTGAAGAGACACGAAATCAAGTATCAGACTGAACTAAAATGGATAAGAAAATACCATTGGTAATAATGAATACCATGGTTTTTCAATATGTTCAATCGTTTTAAGTACATACTAAAAAAAAATATGCAATATCAAGAATATGCTAGAAGAACTGCATACGGCATCCCTAAAAGTCGGCCTTAGGATGAACTTGTCCAAGACCAAAATAATGTTGAGTCATTCAACCGTACCAAACGTAATCGTTGGTAATAGCCCTATTGAGGCGGTAGACGACTACATATATCTTGGACATTGTTTATCCTTTGGCGGGCAAGCACAGATCAGAGAGATCGAAAGACGTGTTCAGCTGGGTTGGGCCGCTTTTGGAAAACTAAAAGACGTCTTTAAATCTAAAATCCCACAAAACTTGAAGACCAGAGTCTTTAACCAATGTGTCTTGCCCACGCTCACATATGGTGCCGAAACATGGACGCTCACGAAGGAAAACTTGCACAAAATTAAAGTCGCACAAAGAGCCATATTATGGAGCGTTCCATGTTAGGCATTAAACTTCAGGATCGTGTTCGTAACGAGGAGATAAGACGCCGAACTAGAGTCGTCGATGTCGGAAAACGAATCACGAAACTGAAGTGGGGGTGGGCAGGACACTTGACTCGTCGGGACGACGGACGGTGGACCAAGGCGGTTACGGAATGGCTGCCAATATCATCAAAACGTCCAGTGGGCAGACCACCAGCCAGATGGACTGATGATATAGTAGCAATGGAGGGTAAACAGTGGATGCGGGGGGCACAGGACCGTGGTAGATGGCGTACAAAAGAAGAGGCCCATACTCAGCAGTGGGTAGATGTGGGCTGATATGATGATGATGATGATGATGACTAAAAAAAAACTTTTCCGCTTCTCATGCTTTGTGCAGGATGTAGGCTGCCTAAGGTTGAACTTTATGCACAAGAGCATAAAAGTAGCTTTTTAAATGTGTCTATACTAAAGGCAGAGGCCATAAGGCCAGGCAGCCAAACACAATAAATAGTGCACGGATAAAACTTGTTTCCTTTAATTTGATTGCATATTAATATAATTAATATAAATAATAAATTGATTGAATTCAAGTGATTATTTAATGATAAAAAAAGATTTCAACAAAATAAATTTAAAACCAGGCGGTATATTAGGTCTCCAGCTCAAGCCTAATATTTCATGTCGAAAGATTTAAAAAGTTAAGTGGCGGGAATGATGGTCTTGTTTTTTCATGCGTATTTGTTTGTTTACTTATATTTTTGTTGTTTCCTCGCAATCGAAGTGAAAAACAGATATTCTTCCAACTGCAGATTCGGGCAGGTAAAAATATCGGAGAAAAATGACTTGATTTATGCACTTGTTGTGATATCTACTATATTTACTGTATTTTGTACACAAGCAACATGAGAAATTAGATAAATTCTCCATGAAGCAGCGGAAAAGGACAAATTTAGTCATTTCTGCACTCAGATGTATTTCGGCAACGCACACAATTAACTCGAATCCCATTTTTAAGAAGTGGACTTCCTCTTCCTACAGTTCTAAGGCAAAACAGATGAATCATCATCAGCCGCAACAGTCCACTGCTGGACATGGGCCTCCCCAAAATTGGGGGTATATATGCCATACTCACCACGCTTGGCAGGCGGGTTGGTGAGCGCAGTAGAAGTTTTCCACTTACAGGGAACGCTGCTGCCCATTCCCTGGATTTTACGACACCCACAGGAAGTTATGGGGTGATGCTATTCTAACCCGGCACCACACGGGGCTCAGATAAAACTGCGTTAAAAAAGCACTGTTTTCCTCCATGCAGAGTAGAGTTTCCATTATATTTATGGCTGGCGCGCGTTCAATAGAAGTTGGGAAACTCTCGAGACATGTGACAGAAGTTCGGACGCCCGGTGTCGTGCACTGACAAATTTGATCACAACTTGCGCGATACTGCGCCGATACTAGTGATGTGTAGAGACAGTCGATAAATAGACTAGACACTTTATTAATTAAAAAGCAATATTCAAATACAGATTTTAAATCCACTGCAAGTTACGTCGTAATAATAAACGGCCAAACGTCATAGACTAGACTAGAAAATGCTAATCTGGAAATTGCATATCTGGTACTTACCAGGATGCGCAAGCGTCGGGGGGAATTCTAGTTCATTCTAATAGTTAGGCCCGTATTTATAATCAGCTCACAAGAGTGACAGCTAATTTGAGTTCGTATCAGAAATGTCATTTCAGTACAAAACGGGCTGTCAGATCCGTACTTAATATTGCTCTCAATCTTGAGATCGCTTTATAAATACGAGCCTTAGAATGCCATTAAGTATCTGGTCTGGTGTCGGTACGCAAGCGTTGGGAGAGATTCTAGTTTATTCGATAGCTAGAATTATCAATAATCAATATTTTTGAACATCTTCAATGGAATATACAATAACTAGTACAGATTTTTTATTCAAAAACAATATTCGAAATGTGAAAATGCAATAATAATATAAATAATTAGAAAATGAATAAAACTACTTGCAAAAAAATATGTTTATTCATTTATCTAGGCCCGTATTTATAAAGCGATCTCAAGATTGAGAGAAATATTAAGTATGGATTTGACAGGTCGTCTTGTACTGAAATGACATTTCTGATACGAACTCAAACTCGCTGTCACACTTGAGAGCTGATTATAAATGCGGGCCCTAGAGTAGTAGGTAGTAGTACTGTGTATGATAAGAGAATTTTTTAATTAAAGTATGTGATACAGATAACAATAGGCATGTTGACTAAGTGGCTAAAAAAATTCAAAACGTTTATACCTTAAAACTGATGGCTTAAATACTGTGGATCTCATTCATCATTTAATGAACAAATGCATATTTCGATTTAATAATCAAGTTAAAAATATAGAAGTAATTGATTTGAATAGTCAATACAAGCCAGTGACGTCGTAAGCCTGTATTTTAATTCAAAAAATTATTTCTGACATTTCATAAAAAGTTGCTGATTTGACTAGTAGTCAAATAGCGTATTATACTTACTTGAATTCTGTGTCTGTACTAATAAATAATAAAATACCTATTGGTCCAAACATTCATTCGATAGTCTATATCGACACTGGATGGACATCACTAAGCAATACCGACTGCTACAATTGATTGGTGCATAGAGTTTAGCGGGTAGCGAATTCTAACTATTGTTGTGCCGCTGGTTTTAATATACAGCTTTGTTACAAACATATTATGGTCCCGGTTGTAGGTAAATTGACATTTAAAGTTAACATCATTCTAGTCACCTTTATATAACAATGACTGCCTCTGTGGTCTAGTGGTCTGAGCCGTGGGCTCACGATCCAGTGGTCCTGAGTTCGATTCCCAGGAGACACAAGGTTGATATTTGTCTCTTTGTGAGATTTTCCCCGGTTTGGTTAGGACAATGATTGTCTGGAAGAAAACGGATTCCGTGCTTCGTAGGGCACGTTAAGCCGTAGATCCCGGTCACTGCTCCTTCTTCTTCTTCGTGTCAATAATCCAAATTTATAATTATGTTACTGTGGTAATTAAAAGTCAATGTTGCTCCACGCGAAAACCCTACACGTGACCCCGCCCGGGTGGTGCTAAGAGTGCAACATAACTGGCTGACAGTGCTGCACTGTCCTTTGGACCTTGCAGCAAATAATTCCATACGATACGATAAATAATAAGCCACCTTTATAGAGGATGTTATTTTAATTGCGTGTCCATTGGCCATTGTGAAGAATAGAATCAATTATTGTTTAAAGTTTAGATTAGAGAAACCGACAGGAATGCGTAAGATTGGCTAGACCTGCGCTGCTGAAGAAATGAGATATCTATACTTATAAAATCGTTTGTCCTTACTGACTGACTGACTGATTCATCAACGCAGAGCCTAAACTACTAAAGCTAGAATCGTGAAATATGGAGAGCAGGTTCCTCTTATAACGTAACCTCCCACTAAGAAAGGATTTCCGGATTTTCCCTCCCTAAACGGGTAAAAAGGGGGGTTGAAGTTTGTATGAAAGTCCGTCAATTTTGAAGGTAGGATCTTCAAATTTTGTATTTAGGCTAATGATTAAAAAATGATTTATACGTATTTCAGAATTTTTGTTTTTTTCACCCCTAAGAGGGTTAAATAGGGGATGGAAGTTTGTATGGAAATTCCGTCAATTTTGATGGCAGGATCTTCCAATTTTGTTTTTGGGCTAAAGATTTAAAAATAATGAACACGTGTTTCAGCGTTTTTGTATTTTCCACCCCTAAGGGGGTTAAATAGGGGATTGAAGTTTGTATTGAAATTCCGTCAATTTTAAAGGTAGGAACAGCGTGGGAACTCAATCCCACGGGAAAACTCTTAGCTGCGGGTGAAACCGCGGGGCGGAAAGCTAGTTATTATATATTTACGTACATACATACAAAAATCACTTCTTCATCCTTAATGTGGTAGGCAGATCAAAAACGGTGTTCCGCCCCGTCTGACAAGTTTTGAGTATGTATATTGCTATAGTGACGGGTTGTCAGCCCATCGCCAAAATTGCAATAGAGTGAATTCCTCGAATCCCTTAGCTGGTTTTTACAGCATGCCCGGGAGAAGATTCACCAGGTACATTCTATGTTTTTCTATCTCTCCCAGTCCAGCATGCAAGTACTTACTTCCAAACATATTTACAAGTTACGTATAACTATTATGAAAGAAGCGATAAGATTAAACCGAAACATTAACACTTCATTAAGATAAAAAAAACCGTTACGTACGTTTTATCAGCACAAAATGTTTTCGACCCCTATTTATCGCTGCAAAGGTCAACGTTCAAGCTGTTAAACCGCTCAATCAATCTATCAACACGATACCAGCGGCCACACACAATGCGCCAGTATCTCACCAGCAATGGCACCGCACGGTACAATCATATTCGGTACACTCGTACTCATAAATGCATTACTCGTTGCCGGACTCAACTTAGAATACCTCGACCCGACGAAACTGCAAACGAAAACAAAACCTGCGCAGCAACAAACCGCAGCCAGTCGCATCATACGACGATACACCAATGACGTGGTTGTTGAAGTTAATCCGGATTTGTTCAATGACAAAAAAGATGTGTTCAGACTGCAAACAAAGGATGGCTTGCTTTACATACGAGCAAGTACAGGAGTTGCGGCAGTATGGGGCTTCAATTATTACCTCAAAAAGTACTGCAAAAGCCAAATAGAGTGGCAGGTAAAAAGAGTGGAGATTCCAAACCCTCTGCCCGAGGTAGACGAAGTCGTTGTTGCCAACGACAGATTCAGATATTACCAAAATGTGTGCACCTTTTCGTACAGCTTCGTATGGTGGGATGAAAAGAAATGGGTGGATCATGTGGAATGGATGGCGTTAAACGGAATAAACTTGGCACTTGTTCCGGCAGCTGAAGAAGCTGCGTGGATAAGGGTGTTTAAGAAAATTGGAATAACAGATGAAGAAATTGATAAGCACTTCACAGGTCCTGCGTTTCTGTCTTGGCTAAGGATGGGCAACGTACATGGTTGGGGTGGGCCTTTACCAAAATCATGGCACATGCGTCAGAAAAGTATAAGAGGTCTCGTTCTTGACTACATGTTTGAGCTTGGGATGGTTCCTGTATTGCCAGCATTCAATGGACACGTACCTCAAGTTTTTGCAAGGATTTACCCAAATGCTACCTTTTCTTCTGTGAGAAAATGGAATAAGTTTGACAGTGATTATTGCTGTGGATTGTACATAAATCCAAAGGATCCGTTGTTCCATACGATTGGTAAGCTTTTCTTAAGTGAGATAACTGGAGAAGTAAGTACTGGTAATATTTATACTAGTGACCCTTTTAACGAAGTATATGTTGAACCGGCTGTAAATTCTGTTGATGTCGCAAAAGCAATTTTCTCTGCAATGGAAGAGGTAGATAAAAATGCAGTTTGGCTTCTTCAAAACTGGATGTTTGTGCATGATCCCGTACTGTGGCCGTTGAAGACAGTGAAAGCATTTTTGACATCAGTGCCAAATGGAAGAATGCTGGTACTTGACTTGCAGTCAGAGCAGTGGCCACAATACGATGTATATCAGATGTATTACGGACAGCCTTTTATTTGGTGCATGTTACACAACTTTGGAGGTACGTTAGGAATGTTTGGAAACATGCAAACTATTAATAGTATTGTTTATGAAGTGAGAAAGCGAGCTGACAGTACAATGATTGGCACTGGTCTTACTCCAGAAGGGATTAATCAAAATTATGTGGTTTATGATTTGATGCTGGAATCTGCATGGCGAAAGAAACCGGTTGAGGATATGGACGTATGGATCGAAGACTATGCAGAAAGAAGATATGGATGTAATCAGGTAGGAAGAGCTTGGAGGTATTTACTGCGAAGTGTTTATAGTTTTAATGGTCTAAATAGAATGAGAGGTAAATATGTAATCACACGTAGGCCTAGCTTTAAGCTCATGCCTTGGGCCTGGTATAAAAGTCGTGATCTATTTGAAGCATTTAAAGAGTTTGTTTTCGTTGAACGCAACTCAACATGCAAGATATCTCCTGGTTTTAATCAAGATTTAGTGGATGTGACGAGACAAGCACTGCAGTACAGAGCTGAGCAGATATACTATAATTTCTTCAAAGATCGTTTTTCGAACATATTTATTTTTAACTCGTCAGTTATACAATTTTTAGATGTAATGGAGGATTTGAGAAAAATCACAAGTTCGAATGACGCTTTCACGGGTCGTGAGTGGTTTCATAGAGCCAGAACAATGTCAAAAGATACTAAAGAAGAATATATTTATGAGCTAAATGCCCGAAATCAAGTAACTCTTTGGGGTCCGAACGGTGAGATTTCTGACTACGCATGCAAACAGTGGTCAGAACTGTTTCAGTATTACTATATACCGAGATGGAGAGTGTTTTTGATGGCAGCATTGAAAGCAAAGGAGGCGAATGAAATTTTCGATGAAAGTGCTACACAGAAATTGATAAAGTCTACAGTGGAAAAAGATATTCTTCATTTAAATATTTGTCCACCAGAGGGCCATGATCCAATTCCCTTGGCTTTTTCTCTGTTCGAGAAATGGGCAGACATGCCTGGTCTTGATGATTTGCCTTTAAATATTATAAAGAGTGTTGATACTACAAAGAATATGGGAGATGAAAATACCTCGGAAGATAGTGACTTCGAGCCGACTGTGGTTTCACCTCCTATAACTCCACCGCCAACACGTTTTATGTAAGGTTTTGATGTTGCATATGGAATAAGACTTTTTCCATGCATGCCTGAGAAAAAAAATTTTATAATTATAATTTATAAAAATACTGTTTTTAGATTTTTCTATTCAGAAGTAATTTATATACAAAATTATGTCTATAGAAACAAGCTAAGCGAATGATTTGACTGATGCGATAATAAAAATGGAAAGCGAATTTGCATATTATTCCTTTCATATTTCCATTCTTTTATCTTCTAACTTTTTGGGGTAACTATAATTTGCTTTACTCTGTTATTTAAATTATTTTAAATTTTTGTAAAGTAATGATACAAAATATTTAATACATAAAATTATTTAGGGTATAGCATCATATGTGAAATCGTCAATTTCGTATAATAATTTTATTTTTATTTTCTCAAGGATTCTCACTTAGGCTCGTATTTATAAAGCGATCTCAAGTTTGAGAGCATATTAAGTTTGGGCTTGAAAGGCCGTTTTGTACTGAAATGACATTTCTGATTCAAACTCAAACTCGCTGTCACTCTTGAGTGCTGATTATAAATACGAGCCCTATGTTGTTACACTCTGTACTTAGCTTGAAATGTCAAATATTATCAATAGTTGTAATAAATAAATCTGATTCCGAATTAAATAAACTTTAGACACTTACTTGAATTTTCTTATTATTACCCTAATGTTTTGCAAACACGCTTCGCGTGCAACAGAAAGGGTTTATGCATCGAAAAATGTGTGAATCTACCCATGAAACTTAACAACTTTTCCTAAGGAACATAGGTCGAAATACCAAATAAAAATGTTGTCTTCCCATACTACATACGCTATCAGCTGATGTGGAAGGTCAATTTTTGTTTTTCTTTTTTCGACCTATGTTCCTTAGGGAAAGTTGTTCAGTATTATGGCTAGATTCACACATTTCTCGATGCATATACCCTTTCTGCTACACGTTGTATAATGTGCTGGTTGGTATGCACAATAAATTTTATCAAAATTTTATGATGTAATGACTTTGACAACTATTAAGTCAGCTGTCAATTTTGATGACATTATTTGTTCGCTTTCTAATTAAATATGTGACAGGATTATTTTAAAACTAATTTTGAAAAATATGTGATCGACAAGTCCGATAGTTAAACCAGTGTATGTTAACTACTGAAGCGATAAGCTTAGGTTAATTTACGACGTTGCTAACTACGGGTTAAAGTTAAACTTTGCGATTGATTAACAAGATAACACACAAACAGTATCATTATCAGTATTTTTTATGGTTGCTTCGCGCTTCGGTTCGGTCGTTAATATTTATTGAGCGATGTTTAGGCTCGTATTTTTAAAGCGATCGCAAGATTGAGAGCAATATTAAGTATGGATTTGACAGGTCATTTTGTACTGAAATGACATTTCTGATACGAACTCAAACTCGCTGTCACTCTTGAGAGCTGATTATAAATACGGGCCTTAAAATTAGTGCTTTGGACTTCCCGAAAACCCTTAGGTACTTACTTACACTTACGACCAACTTTCCGAAATAAATTATGTAGAAAAAAGAAAAAAAAATGGTTTCTTCATACAAAATGACTAGACAATTTTTTTTTTGTAGATTTTTTTCGTGAGAGTTGTTCAGTGTCATTATCCCTATCAAAAAGTACCTGCTGACTGAGTAAGAAAACCCAGTTGTAGGTATTGTAATTTATTTAGAGCAGCGACATGGTTCGCTAATAAACATCGTGGGTTCTCATCCCACCGGTTTTTTTTTGTGTCAATTAGGTACATGTTTTAAAAGGTGTTCCCCTCTTCACAGCAGTTTAAAGCATACACATACAGACACATACGCACTGTAATTCACTCATATCGATGCAAATCCAGCGATTGCAAGTGCAGTACAGGCCCGTCCGACGAATAACATTTTCCAACGAATTGCCGTTAATTACTTTTTCTTTGCAACTTGGCAGAGAATCAAATTTCCAAAACAGCAAATTATGGCTGTGTTAAAAGCATAATGTTCTGCTGTTTCTATTTCAAAACACGTTGGTTTGGTTAAATTAAAGGAATAAATAAGTTAAAGGAAATACAATACAAAAATTCTTTATTGCACCAAAAAAAAATTACAGATAAAAAAAACGGAGAATAACAGTAGTACAACCCAGGCGGCCTTATTGCTAGGGTACCAATTTCTTCCAGGCAACCTTTGAGTACCTATATCACTTTTCGCTCAAACGTCATTCCTTTAACTTATTGTTATGTATATTGTTATGTATTTCCTTTAACTTATTTATTCCTTTAATTTAACCAAACCAACGTGTTTTGAAATAGAAACAGCAGAACATTATGCTTTTAACACAGCCATAATTTGCTGTTTTGGAAATTTGATTCTCTGCCAAGTTGCAAAGAAAAAGTAATTAACGGGCCGTAAAACACGTTGGTTAAAAAAATAACTAGGGCCCGTATTTATAACCAGCTGTTAAGAGTGAACAAAACAGTGTAAGTAAATAAAAATGTTAGTTGTATGTTTAAAAACTCATGTTTCAATTTGAAGAAAAAATAATAATAACTGCAGGTAATCCAGGAAAATGTATAAAAAATTCAGGCGATGACAAACGATGCTGCTCGACCGACAAGTGGCCGACATCTGTTTGGACCACCCCTGGATTCCTCACTGCTAGGGCTGACAAAAAAACTCAGTGGCTTTTGATATATGTTGTATAGTCTGTCTAATGAGTCGTTGCACATGGAAATGGCGCTAATTTTAAAAATCTTTCACATTTAAACACAAGAAAACTACAATAAAACTATTTTGATACTTTAATACAAAAAAACTATTTTGATATTTCCATACAAATAAAAGAAAAGTATCAAAATAGTTTTATTGTTGTTTTACATTTAAAGATTTTTAAAATAAACGCCATTTCCGTGTGCAACGACTCATTAGACAGACTCTAACCATTTAGTTTAATGTTTTTTTATTTATTTGTTTGGTGCAGTGTTAAATGGCAATATTTACTATTTTGAATTTATTAAACTAGCTTTCCTTTTCAGTTTGATTTCACGCTTCTTCTTCTTCTGTCGTGTGGGTTTCGAGTCATTCGACCCGATGGACCCTGGTGTCAGAGTTTTTAAACCGCCTAATAGTACAGCTAATAGGCCTCTGACATGGTTTGTGTAACGACCGCTATCAAAGACAGCGACCGGGCTTAACGTGCCCTCCGAAGCACGGAATCCTTTTTCTTTTCGGACAATAAGGTGATTCAGCCTTCAATGTCCTAACCAAACTGGAGAAAATCTCACAAAGTGATAAATTAACAAATACCAACTTTGTGTTCCCCCCTGGAAATCGAACCCAGGACCTCCGGATCGAGAGCCCATGGCTCAGACCACTAGACCACGGAGGCATTTAATTTCACGCTTGGCTCATTAAATTAAATTATTATTTTAAATATTTAACCGCGCTAAAAAGTCATTATCATCAGCTCAGCTCGTATATACGTCCCCACCACTGAGGGCCACGAGCCTACCCTCCATTTTAGGGCGAAGTAATCTGTGCTAATTCCAGGTCACACAAAGTTCGTATTTTTTTCTTAATACAACTTATGTTCCTTGGGAAAAGTTGTTAAGTTTTATTGGTAGGTCATATTCAAAAGTTTGGTCAGCAATTTTTTTTTTAACTATCCATCGTGTGACATCCCTACACGAAATCTTGCGCCTTGCTCAGGGCCCCGCGAATTTGTAAGGTGCCGTATGAAAGTCACGACATCCTCAAAATGGCCGCTTTCACTCATCCCGAGGTTGTTTTTCAAAAAGAGCGGCAATATTTCATGCTGTTTATTATTTTATGTGATGGTAAGTGGACTGAAAAAAATTCGAGGCAGAAAAACGACAGTTTTCGTGTGAGAGATATTTGTTATTGTATGATTTTCTAGTTGTTATTCTTAAAAAAAATTATAATAGTTACATTATTGAATTTGGTATTGTACGGGTCTACACTACACCCCTATCAAATTAACACTAAAAAATTATCAATTTTGTCTTTGCATATTTTAATCTATTTTCCGGTTTACACAGGCATTTATTTGAATAAGTAAGTACATTCAAAATGCAGCTTAGTTTGAAGTTTCATAATATTCATTTCCTGCAACGTAAATAACGCTTTCACCAGTCTATTGAAGTATCTATTCCGCTATTACTGTCGTTGTCTCAAAGGGTACGGTTTGAATACCTAATTTCATTAGTGCATAGTTTTGATACCTGTCTCCGTAAATGTTATAATTGGTATAGTTACGGACAACGTGACAGACAATTCGGGGGGGAATTGAATTTGTCGTTTTGCTTATTAGACGTCTTTGGAATAGTTTGTGTTTGATAAACGTGAGTGTGTAGGATGGAAAGGAAAAGAAGGGCCGATTTACACTGACATCATTATATGCATTATACAGGGTGTTTGGTGCATCGTTTGCCAAATTGAAAGGGACGATTAAAGGGGACTTTTGCTACCTCTTCACGTCTTTTAAAAATTTTTAGCTCGAAAACAAAAATTGCCCTTTCCATACAAAGATGCTTTCCGCGATTTTCAGTTTTGTATGGACAAGGCAATTTTTTTTTTTTCGAGCTAAAATTTTTTTAAAGACGTGAAGAGGTAGCAAAAAATCCCTTAAATCGTCCGTTTCAATTTGGCAAACGATGCATCAAACACCCTGTATATTTTTTATATACTACGCAAAAAGATAGACATGTAAGTTTCACTTACCTTCTTTCTTATTATAAATCAACTCAGCATGTCTTTTCCTCTTATTGACTGGAGAAACGACGTCATCTAGGCCCGTATTTATAATCAGCTCTCAAGAGTGACAGCGAGTTTGAGGTCGTATCAGAAATGTCATTTCAGTACTAAACGATCTGTCAAATCAATACTTAATATTGCTCTCAATCCTGAGATCGCTTTATAAATACGAACCCTAGTTAGCTTGAAACCTTTATACAACTGATTCTCACACACCACAGGAACACATGTAGTTAACAAATTAATATAAACAGCAATAACTGCACTCAAACTGATTGAGTGCACTTCAGCGCATACCTCAATTGCTTGCCAAGGCGATGCAATTTGCAATTGGACGTTTGATAGCTTAACTAGATGCAATGAAACTATTTGCTTAACAAGGAAGTCACACGTTACGATTGACGTCCGAAGAGCAAATAGAACGTGCAGGGTGCATAACCACGTGTCTATATATAAATGGTGTGAGTAAACAGTATTAAAATGTATTTGTATTTGAGTATTTGTGTTTGGGGTGGGATGGGATCTACCCCCTAGTGGTCCACCCCGGGCAACGGCAACACAGGCTTGCCTGTGAATAAGTCCGGCTAAATGATCCCAACAAATCGGTGGTAGGCTCCGCAAGGGGCCACCTGGCTCGCGACCACCCTCTCACCGAAGTCCGGCGCCAAACAGCTTGCTGTGTTCCGTTGGTGCGTGAGACTACCAGTGCCTTAACAGGCGTTTTCTGGGTTAGCTTGCTCCATCGTCGACTCTGTCACGGTCATCGCTGACCATTGTGTCTAGAGTCAAGAGCTAACCCATTCCAAGTAAAAAGATATATATTTATAGCATAGAGATGCTATATATTTATGTTTGTCCAATAAATGAGAGGTAAAGACATGCTGAATTGCTAGCCTCCAAAGGAGATAGCACCCCGTGATGATGATGATAATAACGATGATTATAAAAACATTAACTTTCGCCCGCGCCCTGCTATGACTAGATGCAAGAAATAGCTGTTTCCCTTCCAGGTTTTGTGGTATCGTACTCATAGTAGACTGCTGGCACTACAACTCTTATTCCTTGTTAATAGAGAGCAATACAGAGAAGAGATGTTTCTGAAATAATGTTCAGTATAGTTATATTTAGGCCACTGATGCTCTCTCTATCCGTATTCCGAAAGGCCGTAGTTATAAGTTTAATCTTTACACAAGTATCTGTTAGATCATCAGCTCATATATTTCCCCATCGAGGGGCACGAGCCTACCCTGAATTTAGGGCGTATTTATATAGTACTCGTAAAATGAACCGAATGGTATCAAGCAATCCAACATTCCTCTCTTATTCACCCTTCAAAGCAATTAAATTGTATCTCAAAGAGACGAAATAACAATCCGTTTTAAATCTAAACAAATCTCAAAGGCGTAGCGGCAATTAGTAACCGAGTAGTCTCGGGTTCGATTCCCGGGCGTACAACAAATAGACGAAAAACACCCAGAGGTTCCTTTCAGTAATTGTGGCCCTGAAGCGATAAGGACAAAGAATATATCGCGAAATACAGAGGAGTCATTGAGAGAGAGAGATGCGGCGCTGTTTTTCTATGGCTGTAGAGTCCAATTGCATCTCGGCACTTCCTGCCACAAAGATCACAGGTGAAGCGTGAGTCTGAATATCTATTAGGTACCTAATTAAATTATGGAAACATCATCAAAAGAAAATATCGCTTCTGCAATGTCACATTCTGTGTCACTATTCCGCCATGTTATATATTGCCCGAACAGAGTATATTGATTTTCTCTTAGACAAATGCAGGAGACGGCTTTAAGCGAATTAAATTACTAAAGGCGAAGGGCTAACCACTTAATATACCTACAGATCTACGAGGCGTTCTGCGAGACCTTTGTTTGGGTCGTCTTTGACGCTCTGCCTACCCCATGTATGTATGTACACCACGCTTGGCAGGCCGATTGGCGAGCGTAGTGTGAGATACTTATTGCGTTCACAGAGAACACGAGCTGATCTACTGCTCGGGAGAGAAAAATTTACAATTTCTGCAGGAAGATTGATGCTAATCTAATCTATCCCAATATTACATTTATATGTTTAACCGATTAATTTTTCGATTTCCCGATTTATCATATCAGTGAATTTTTTTTTAATTTACGCAACAGACCGCTAGAGCAAACCTGTTCACAAAGCTTATGCATTTCAAAATACAATAGTCTCATCGAGTTATCTAGGGCTGACACTAGAAAAATCAGAAGCTATTAGATATGTTAACGGCAATGTGTATAACTCGGCATTACATACAATGCCTAGTCTACTTATATAATGCCTAAAATGTCCAGGCAATGCATGAAATATTATTTATTTCACACCTAGCCTAGGCATTGTGTACAATATCGAATGAGCAGCCAGCAATGTGTTAATTAGACGATAGCTAACCTAACCTAACATAACATAACCTAACCTAACCTACAGACCAATATCAATGTAGGTATTTCACACATTGCCGGTATACCAGCAGACATTCTATACAATACCGAGGTATTTTGTACAATGCCTAGGGCCTGGTATTATGCCTAGGGGCAAAGCATGTAATAGATATTAATATTCATAATATTTCACACATTGCCTACAGGTCCAAGACATTCTATACAATAGTCTAAGCATTGTTATATAATGCCTTATATAGATTGCCGGTGACATATATAATACAATAATATAGAAATACTGCCTGTAATACTGCCCGTCACTTATTGGTACAACAAGATGCAGCTTCAAGCAGTTTCACGTCGTATTAAAGTGTGAACTGATAATTTCCTGATGAAAGTTCAATTCCGTTGAGCAACCTAAATTAGTTTGAGGGAAACTGTCACTTACACCAGCTATACAACGTGTAACAGAAAGGGTATATGCATCGAGAAATGTGTGAATCTACCCATGAAACTGAACAACTTTCCCTAAGGAACATAGGTCGAAATACGAGGTCGAAATACGAAAAAAAAAATTTGACTTCCCATACTAAATACGCTATCAGCTGATGAATTTTGTATGAAAGGTCACATTTTTTTTTCGTTTTTTGACCTATGTTTCTTAGTTGTTCAGTTTCATGGGTAGATTCACACATTTCACGATACATATACCCTTTCTGTTACACGTTGTATTTATAATAGAAAAGTGGCAGCCCTAAAGTTAGCATACTGCACGGCCTATTCACACGGCACCGATCGGGACTATTTGAATCCGTTGCCCGTGTTAAAACCTGCACCATGCAAGCGATATACGCGTTTTACATTGTATAATTGATGAATACAGGGTGTTAATTTGTTTGTTAACTATTTTGCCTTTTTTATGAGCGAAAAAAACAATGAATGTAGAGTCTGTGCGAAAAGAGAACAGGCATGGAATTTGAGGGCGCACATTTGTTTTAATAAACCCACGGCTGGTTGCGTGGGGTTTGTGCCTAGGTCTTTGACCTAAAACCTTCAAAATTTAATGTAGAAGGTTAAGGTTAACGAGCTGGGCATAAACTTCACATGACCAAGTGACGGTTAATTAAATACAAAAGCGCGCCCTCAAATTCTATGCCTGTTCTCTTTTATATCTATAACAATTTCTACAAAGAAATCAGTAATACGAGAGTTGTAGTGTTTTGAAATTAGGTCATTCATCAGGTCCCCCGTGGTAGTTTACTTTTCCTAGGACGATGATGATGAGAGTATTATGTTGATGATTATTATATATGTTACGGCTAATACCCGAAGTGCGGCCACACCTAGTTTTAGCCGGTTAGAACTAGGTGTAGTCACTTACTCTTGGTTAAACCTCTATCTTTCATCATGCCGGCTACATACAACTAGGTTCGGCCATTCCCTGTTGGATAAAACTAGGTCTAAATTTCGAAATCTATCCAGCCGTTTGAAAGAAAGGAGGTAATAAAGCTTACAAACATACATGCAAGATTAAGACTTACGCGCGAAAAACATAACTCTTCCTTGATAGTCGGGTAAAAAATGGGTTCAAAATCCCGGGTTAAAAAATGTCCGCTATAGTTTTAATATCAATCACTAGTAAAAACTAAAAAGTCATCCTACATGCGGTTATTAACGGATCGCACAATTAAAACTCGGTGAATGCACACTGGTAATGCAAATCAATTTAATGACTGGTAATTAGGGCTCATCGATGACTTTATAGACCATAGTTTCCGATCGCTAAAATTACTGAAAATGTAAATTAAAGTTTGCGGAACAAAGGGAAACTTTGCAGTTTTACACGGAAATTTTATTAGGGCTACCTACAACAAATTAACACATGGTGATGTCGTGACGTCCAATGTTACGTTAACGGAAAATATCAAGTTGTCGTGACGTGGACAGCCACAAAGTAAAGATCCTCGTCGAGGAACACGTCGCTAACGAAAACAGGAGAATACGTCTCCTTGCGGTCCATTTTTCGAGAATAACTACCTACCTACGGTAACCTGGGCAGCATAGTATCGACGACGACGGCACGTTCCACTTTTCCGTAACGTACTCCGTCACGTTGTCGTGAAAAAAGCTTTTACGTTGTGCAACGGCAACGTGAATATCCACGTCACGATGACTTAAACATTGGAAGTTACGACGCATAGTTTTTAGCATTGAAGGATTCACATTCCTAGTAAATTAAAAACAAAATACTTATTTTAATTATTTCCCTAGAAATAAAATAATAACTCAACAGGCATTCTTCAAAAATGCATGCGTATGACACGTTTAGCAAAGGGCAGAGATAACAAATGCCTGTTGGAACGAAACGTGAATAAAAATGCATGCAGATGACGCTATCTGTGCGGTTTTTAAATGCATTGTTAGCGGACAAATAAAACTACCGCCAGATGGGTTTTATTTAGGAACTGCTGGCATTGAGTATCTCTTTTTTGAACGGGTGGTTTTATTTTGTAATTTGTTTTATTTTGTGGTAAACGAAAATTGGGATTCATAAAATAAATTAATTTTTTTTAAAACCGCTTATCTGTATAAAATGTAGTCGAGCAAAAAAGAAACGTTTCCTTTTCTTTTCTATTAAACGAGAATCGAGTAAGTGAATTTTCTCTGACTTTAGTTACATCGCAGAAAAAGAATTTTACTTTCAAAACAGTACCTACTGCGATGTTTTCTTGTCTACACACTTAATTTTTCGTTCCATACTGGTAAAATGAAAATGTTAACACAGTTATAACTCTTATGCTTGTATTTATAAAAGTCACTCAAATTTGATACTAGTTTTATGTAGAGTTTTAAGTCGCCTGTCTTACTCAGTCTAATTTTTAGTTCCTACTTAGGTACGCTATCACGACTCAGACTTCAGCCGAGTCGCTCCTAATTTATAAACATTATAATTCAAAATTAGAACGCGGGCGCGCACTCGGGATGTGTCGCTAGTCACGTATTAAGTGCGTATCAGCCATGTGTTTTGCGCCATTTATACAGGATGTTAAAATCAATTATACGGGGTGTATAGGGAAGTTATACAGAGTGTTAAAAATAATTATACGGGGTGTATGGGGAAGTTATACAGGGTGTTAAAATCAACTATACGGGGTGTATGGGGAAGTTATGCAGGGTGTCAAAATCAACTTTACTCTGTGTATGGGGAAGTTATACAGGGTGTTAAAATCAACTTTACAGGGTGTATAGAGAAGTTATACATGGTGTTAAAATTGATTTTGACACCCTGTATAACTTCCCATACACCCTGTAAAGTTGATTTTAACACCCTGTATAACTTCCCTATACACAAAATAAAGTTGATTTTGACACCCTATATAACTTCTCTATACACCCTGTAAAGTTGATTTTAACACCCTGTATAACTTTCCCTTACACCCCGTAAAGCTGATTTTAACACCCTGTATAACTTTCCCATACGTCCCTTATAGTTGATTTTAACACCCTGTATAACTTCCCCAGTCAATCAAGTGATTCAGCCTACATTGTCCTAGCCAAACTAAGGAAAATCTGGTGAAAGCAGCCTTGACACTGGCAGATTTGCCAGTTGCAATAGCCAAATAAGTTAAAAGAAGAAGAAAAAGACTGACTCACGATTATGAACTCGAATTAGCTGATACGTACCTGATTTGAGTGCGGTTGCGTTTATAAATTAACAAGCTACTCAAGTTCTGAGTAAAAGTTTAATTTAAACTTGCTTGATCGACTCCCAAGTGCGGTTCTGAGTCTCGACTATGATTGCGGCCCTTAAATGAAATTCGTTTTCTTGATAATTGTTATCACGAATTAGTTTGTAAGCCAAAAAAACATGCGACAGTGAATAAGCCGTCATAACTATTACCATCGCCTATGGCTGTGGCCTATGGGGCATGGCAAATAGGAAGCGGTGCGGTGCCGGTGCGTCGCCGTTGCGTCGTTTTTGTATAGAAACTTCAAATCAAGCTGCGCTGCGCAGACCGATCACCGAATTAATGAAGTTTATCATCTTATTCTTAAAATTTTTATCGAACGCCACTGAATTAGGGCGATCAAGCTTTATTCGATCACGTCGGCCCATTTCGGATTGGCTAAAACAAAAAATATACAACTAATCATCATTCATCATCTTCCTAGCCTTTTCCCACTATTTTTCGGGGTCGGCTACCTAATAATATAGGGGATTGAACGAGGGTACCTACTGGTTTCTACACAGAGCGACTGCCATCTAAACCTCCGCAACCCAGAAGGGAAACCAGACCCAATCCTAGATTAGGTTACACACAACCTTTGAATTTCTTCGTAGGTGTGTGCAGGTTTCCTCACGATGTTTTCCTTCACCGTAAAAGCGCCGAATAAACGTACATATGAATTCGAAAACCGAAAAACACATTGGTACGTGGTGGGATTCGAACCACGACCTCCTGCACAGAAGGCCGCGGCCGTATCCACTACACCATCCGGGCCTTTCATGCCGGGACAACTAATAATCATTGACATAAAGAAAAATAATCTCTTTGAGAAAACTAAAATAAAACAAAACACTGCACAACACCTTCGCTATGTTTGTTCAGAGTTTAAAAAACGAAGTAGCCGTACTGTTCGGCAAATAATAGTGTATTTTTTGTTCCCCAGCGCTAGGGTTACCGCAGGGCAGTTGTTAACCTTCATTAAAGTGTCTGATTGCGGCTGGAAGCAGAAATAGAGTAAAGTGAGGGCCGGGAAATTCTTCGAGATTTAATGGACGTTTTCTTACGACGTTGCGTTTGAGATATGTTATTCTACTTTTGTGGCTAAATAACTATGTATTCTGTAGTAATTTACCCTTTGTTTGTCACTCTTTCTTTCTTTCATATCAAGTGGACTTTTGACTCGAACGACTGGATAAACCCTAGTTATCAGCTAATGAGTCTCTAACATGGTTCTTTGTAACTGATCTTATAATACTATGAAATTACTGGACACACGCACAATTAAATAGATTTTTGTTAAAAAAAAAATTAACAGCCAGTACTTTCAGCTTGATCAACATAAAATATCTATGCAGCGCCCATCTTTCGTGGCGAGCCGTCCAAATCTATAGAGTGGTTCACAGATATACGTTCAATGGAAGAGCTACCAAAGCTTTGAATGACGTAATTTCACAAAAAGTTTCCCAAGAAAAAATTACTGTATATCCACGTAATTTTTATTACGCAGTTCGCTTTACAAAAATACATAAAATTGTTTTTTTTTTAACTCGCAAATAATGTAGAACATGAGTATTCCCGTGTAGTGCCGACCACCAGATCTCATTCCCCGATCTCTTCCCGAAACTGTTATCAAAGTAGACTATGGGCGTTTACGCACTGCATCTGTGAAAATTATATGGAAGCTGTCAAACATTTTCGCACCAATCCATACAAATGTTCACGGATTCGGATTGGATTCAGAGCAGTGCGTAAACGCTCTAACGTATTAATGTAGAGAATGAGCAATTTTTGTGATTATAATTTATATTATCATCTTGCATCGTTCTTGCCAACCCTACTTGGGACTCGGGAAGTACATATCAATGGCCGGCAGCTCAAATAACAGAAGTATAGAGTATAATGTTAGCTCATCCAGCTATGTCATATCCGTGTTCTAGGTACAGGAGGGCAATTTTTAACCAATCCCTCTGGCTTGTTAGCCAGTGAAATATGTGCGGTGTTGGGGAGAATTGAATGCTTGCCTGTAAGTAGGGAATTGCCCAGAGTATTTCTACAGGATTAAACGTGGAATGAGGATATTAAATTGGTAATGTGTATGATGCTGTAATTTTCTACTGCCACTCTCAGTTGGGAACGTCAAAAAACATAGAATGTTCCATCTGCTATTATTCTTGTTCTTACTGTAGAAAGCATTTTTGGTCGCTGTGTTGACAACCTTGACACATGTTTTTCTCGGTTGTTGACATTCAGCCTACATCTTAAGGAATACAGATGTATACTAAGTATTATAATGCATGTTTACATTATTAGTTAGTACAGCCACTATCTATATTTTATATCTAATCGTTCCTATTTCCGTAAATGCTCTAAATACGGAGTGAAATGAGCTGAATCTGTAATCGCATCACGCTCAATAGGCTCACGGTTCGTCGACGTAGTAAATAGCTACGTGAATGTAGACGATGTAGTTAACAATGAGGCCGATTCGGTTCGAACACGACTGAACTAAATTGCAACTAAAATGATGGCCGACCGTTACTGTTCTCTAAAATTATACGGGGTGTAAGGGACAGCGTCCCACAAACTGAAAGGGACAATGACAACGACACTGATTAACTTTCACCAGGAAATTCTGGAAGTGAAAAAAAATTTGGCCAAATTTTTGGAAGAATTTCCTGGTGATAATTGTTCAGGTCGTTGACTGAGCCAACAATACAATACAATACAAAAATTCTTTATTGCACCAAAAAATAATTAAAGATACAAAAACAAACAGAAAATAACAGTAGTACAACACAGGCGGCCTTATTGCTAGGGTAGCAATTTCTTCCAGGCAACCTTTGAGTATTGGAGAACATCAAATAAGAAGGAAAGCGGGGTAGTGCATTGGATACCTACATACATATATAAATAACATGGTACATATACGTGAAAATATATACATTTTACTACATAAATAAATATTATAATAAACTAATATTATATACAATACCGATAGACTAATACATACTTAAATAATAAACTTATATAAACAATAAACAATATAAACAATAAACTTATAATAAGGAAGATAGGAGAAATAAATAACCAGATAGGTGATAGAAATGACAGTTGGTTGAATGAGAAATACCTATTACAAATGTTCCTTACAACCGGTAATAGTTAAGTCATGTCGTTTGCAACGCCGAAATGCCCTCACGCTTTATTCTCATGCTGGACTTGGAGCCATCTACTCCCAGTCCCAGCTGCTTATTTCCCTGAATAAAGCCATGCGCATACTTACCATTTCATCATTTATCAGACTAGCAAATTTTCCCCCACTACGCCATTCAATACTCAAGAAGTTTGCCGTTAGGGCATGGCAAATAGGAAGCGGTGCGGCGCGGGCGAGGCGGAGGCGCGTCAACTTTGTATGTTATTTACGTCTGCACAGCGCAGCTTGATTTGAAGTTTCTATACAAAAACGACGCACCGGTGACGCAACGGCGCCGCACCGCTTCCTATTTGCCATGCCCCTAACATTTCATACAACAAAGTGCTACACTCTTAATCAGTCGCCCAGACTCGGACCATTTATAACGACGTCGTCCCGGAGATTTTTCTTGTCTTAAGTAAATAAAAATCCAATCAGAGCCAAATCCAATTTTCATTCCTTCCTCCGCTGGATTCGCCGGGGATTTCTGTACGACTCATTTTTTTATGCACCGACTTTTTTTTAAGGCGACTACCTTGCATATTGGAATTGGAACTTATTGAAACGACTTCAAAATAAATAATAATAGCCTATTGAAATAACTGACATAGTATTAATTTATAGAAATAAGTATTATCACTGTTTGACATTGTTATTCATGTTTTGTAATTTGATTTTATTAGTTATTATTTGGATTAGATGTTTTAATTTATTAAGTAATTAAATCATAATTTGCATTGTAAATATTTGTACGCCGTAAGGCTTAACATAGCGATCAATGTTTAAATTAAGATCCTATGTACCTACCTATGTTTCACAAATAAATAAATGATTGATTGATTGATATAAGTTAAACAAATACCTACTCCATTTTGTATTACTACATCCATCCAATTTTTTTTTTATAATAAATATTATATGAATGTGAGGACATTCGCCTTAACACTATTTTACTCGGGGAAGCTGTCAACTTGTTTGAGTTGTAGAACAATGTGTGCTTAATGCCGAGTTAGGTCTTAAAACGAAAAAGTTTTATTTCACAGGATAACTTGCTCGAACGAAAAATTTAAGGCGCATGAGATGAGACAGTGAAACTACGTTCTTTCTCGTTAAACTGAGATATTACGTAATTTAGATTATTCTGAAATAAACGTTTTATCTATCATCTATCTATCGGAAAATCTCACAAAGAGATAAATTAACAAATTATCAACTTTGTGTTCCCCTTCCCACCCTAGGAATCGAACCCGGGACCTCCGGATCGAGAGCCCATGGCTCAGACCACTAGACCACGGAAGCAGCTGCCAGCTGATTTAGTATTACTTTTTAATTTTCCGACATAGCTGTGTTTCTGGGAACTTTTTAAGTTTTTTTTTTTTGCTGACTTTTTGACCTTTTGCTGACTTTTTGCACGTGTAATAGGTATAGATATAGAGGTATATTTTCGCAATGTAATATATAATAAATTAGTAATACTGAGGCATCTCTTTACTCGAACACGGCCGACTGATGCCCAAGTCCGCCGCGACTAGTCCGGCAGTACATCAATCTCGAGATTCCCTAAGCCACAGAATAAATAAAAGGGACAGTATAATATCTTCAAACAAACGTCTGAATCGGCCTTACCTATACACAAGCGCGTTTAGCGTACTGAGCAAACATATACATAGATTTATAAGAATACTGCTGAGTCTTTGTCTGTAGCATATGCTGAGTTGACCTTTTCGGTATCGAGCATTAACATAACAGATACATTTACCGATCCAACACGATAATGCAAAAGAAGGAATGCTCCCTTTACCTTAGCTATGTCTAAGTCCTGGAAATGGAATCCATTACTCGTTATTTATGGTTCCCGCGCAAAATATTTATCTGTCCGATAATGTACGGAACCCCCGCCTCAGGAAATGAAACCGCCGTGTCGAAAGCCAATATTTTTTTTGTGAGAAAGCTTCTTTGAATACGCTTTTTGGGAGGGGAAGTGGTAGCGTGCAACGGAACGCTGTTTTGATATTTTTGAGAATTTTGGTTTGTTATTCAAATTATAGGCCGGGTTCGGTAAAGAACTACATCTTTAGCTTATTCTTATTATTTTCTTCTTATTCGCTTATGAAATCATGAGTTTTTTTATTAGTAATGGGTTTCCTCTTGACTCTATCACAGATGACTCTGTAACACAAGGTCAGGGGTGACAGTGGTAGAGTCGACGATGGAGCGAGCTCACCCAGAAGATGCCTCTTATGGCACTGGCACTCTCAAGAACCGACGCAACACAGCCTAGCTGTTTGGCGCCGGACTCCGGTGGTCGGGTGGTCGCAAGCCAGGTTTTTTAAGTTTATTTAAGTATCGGTTATTTCCTTTAATGGATTTTCAAGGGAATAAAGGCACATGTGGGATCTAACAAATTTACATGATTCTAATATATAGATCGATGTCAAAGTTAGTATGCCATGTTTTTTAAAATGGGATTTGCAGGATTCCATATTTCCACTATTCCCCACGTATTCAATTCTCTCAGTTCACATTTCATAGAGTTTTCATACAGCGCAAGTTTCCCGCCACAAATTTCAATTGCGACCGGAAGTGCATCGAAGTGTCGGCCCGCGGGACCCACACGACTTCCGCCCGCCAAATTTAATAATTCAAAATTTTAAACTTGTTCTAGAACGAACGAGCTGTATTTTATTTAATAGATTGTGTTTGCAATAAGCGAATAAAACTACATACATACATACGTATACATAACATCACGTCTTTATCCCTAACGGGGTAGGCAAAGCAAAAACGACCTAAACAAAGGTCGTTCCGCCACGTCGGACAAGTTTTGAGGGTTATTACAGATGATTAGATATGAATATTGCTATAGTGACGGGTTGTCAGCCTATCGCCTAAATTGCAATACACTGAAACCCTCGAATCCCTTAGCTGGTTTTTATAGCATGCCCGGGGAGGAGATGCAGCTGGCACATTCTATGTTTTTCTATCACTCCCAGTCCAGCATGGAAGTGATAAAAGCGAATAAAACTATTTTATTTGAAATCTATTTTTGTACAAAATAATAATGCTCTACATTAATTAAGTTTTAATTAATCTTCGTAGATTATAGTAATTGATCGCAAATACAAAATACGATGTCAAAAAAGTTAATTTTCTAAACTAAATCATTGGAAATAAGGTATGTCAAAAGGGAACTATTCTATCTTTCGAAAAAAAAAATACAGCATGCCATGTTTTTTAGAACACAAATCGAACTCAATACGCTAGTGCAATATCTGCTTGTTTAAAAAAATATATATATATTCAAAACCTGTGGCTGTATATGTAAGTATAGTATTACGTATATCCACAAATATTTCATAGAGTACCAATCTTTTAACGCAAAACCGATAAGTAGTCTTGAAAAGGGGCTTTAAGCTTAAAAACAACTTTTGCGGGCAACCAATACCGACAGATTAGCATTTAGCCGTGTACGCGATACGTCAAAAGAGCGAAAACACAGAGTTTATATTGGAGTAGACCACGCAACCCCTTCAAACTACATTGTAAATGAGTGTAACTTTCGCATAGTTACCGGCAGGATTCTTGAGAAAGTATGCCCGTCTAAAATTCACAACTAAACGCTTACACAGATTTTAGACTGTGTCATTCGATTTCAAGCTGATTGCCGGGAACTAATATAGTATAGTATGCTTGCTGTGAAAAAAATGCAACTCAATAGTTAACTATTACAACATTAACCATTTTTTTGTGTTACCGCAACAGCAACGACCAAACTGACTGATTAAATATGACATGTGTTTGAGCATAATTGTGTTCTTAAAAACTCTGACACCAGGATTCATCGGATCGATCGACTCGAAACACACACGACACAACACGATGACTTACACAAAATGTAGATGGACTTGCGGAATCTAATGATATCTAATCTAGGTCTATTCGCGAAAAATACGCGGCGAAAATTTTCCGCAAATCGTCTACAGCGGAGGCAAAGTCATGAATACATTCCGCGCGTGAATGTAAAATGAATGAAAGTGAATAAGAATGAATAACGCGAGGAGTGATGTTAATCATCGAGTTTGCATTCATTTTTTTTGTTGGTTTTTCGGATTAAAGGTGTTTTTCCGACTCGTTAGCTACTCGGCTGTGGAAAGTTTGAATGCTTTGCTGAAAGGAATGAAGTGCTGTTTGTGGTTAGCTTTTTTATATTCTAGAGAAGGTTTCTGTTAGTTTTTTTTAATCAAACAGAAAGTATGCTGGACCGAGAGCGAAAAAATATACTTACTTACGAGTAAAGGAAGTACCTATATACATACATACATATAATCACGCCTTTATCCCTAATGGGGTAGGCAGAGCGTAAACGACCTTAACAAAGGTCGGATCGGGATGAGATTTTGAACACAGTGTAGGTAAGGTCCAGAAAAAAAAAACGGTAAGTTAGCAAGCGGAGAACATTTCGAAAGTAGTGACCACCCATAGCTTAAATTGCAGGTAATACTTTATGTTTCAATAGGATTTAGGTTTGATGCTTATTTTCTTTGATAGATTTTAAAAACTGTATACCCAGTAAAGTATAACAAGCACATAGGCTCGTATTAATAAAGCGATCTCGAGTTTGAGAGCAATATTAAGTATGGATTTGACAGGTCGATTTGTACTAAAATGACATTTCTGATACACACTCAAATTCGCTGTCACTCTTGAGAGCTGATTATAAATACGAGCCGTAGTTACTTATGGTTGTGTAGATTTAGATGGCGGAACCACCTTTGTTTGGGTCGTTGACGCTCTGCCTACCCTATTAGGGATACAGGCGTGATAGTATGTATGTATGTAGATTTAGATATCAACCAATCTCTGCGCGGTGATACATCATCTCTGATCTCTGCCCCCGAACCGATCCTTTAAACCAGTGGTTTTCAAAGTTTTCAAACCGCCACCACTCGTCTGAAAAGGGGGGTCATAATTTTGGCCCTATCCCTGGTAGTAAATAAAATTTAAACTCTGTAAGGAATACAGGTGTAAAATAATAAAAGCAATATTGTTTTGAAAAGGACTGACATATTTTGAGTTTCATTTGAATGGCATTGTGCATGTACACTGCTCTAGTGATAGGCTTTCAGCCCAAAGCTAAAAATGCAATACACTGAAACGTTTGATTTCTTTATTCTTAATTAGTATAGTTGTAAAACTATACGTAGATGTCGCTAGTCGTCCACTCATGACGAACTAAAGAAACAACCGGTCACAAATTTCGCCACTTAGGACAAGAGCCTCGGGAGCATAAAGGCTAATGCGTTGGAACGGTATTCCAAAGACGCAGGTTCGAATCCTGTCTGTGGTTGAAATTTTTGATTTATTTCTCGTGTTTTAAAATAAAAAAGCATTTTAAATGCAAAAATCACATATAAAAATGTTCTTTGTTCCTATTTCTACAGTAAGCTCGAAGAAAGAAGCAACTGTTTCATTCTATGTTTCTGAATCACTATTTCTAACACAGTGCTATTAGAAATTCGAAGAGAAGTGGTGAATTATTGACCCACCTAAAATACGCTGGCTATTCGTTCGCGACAGTTTGAGAACGCCTGCTTTAAACATAACGTATATTTAAATTGGAAACTGCAATCGATCATATTAGCGGTACAATACACAGCTTTCGCATTAATGCGGCAAAAATAATAATTTCATCCCCCAAGGCGGGGCTGATAAGAATTTCATTACGGAGTATTCGCTCGGAACGATTTTTGTGTCTATTTTTTTTTGTCTGGGCGAAGATTGACTTGTAAGAGGCTGGAAAAATAATACTGCACAGGGATATCGAGTATTTGAAGAGATATTATAATTATTGTGCCTGATTTAGGTACTCATGAATCTTTCTATATTTTGCACATCATTTTGGCTCTACTATTAACGAAAAATTACATACTCTACTTTTAATTACTCGTAACTCCATGCCAGCATGGAGTCCCTCATCCCTCAGCTGGTTTACAGCATGCCCGGGAGGAGGTACAGCTGGTACATTCTATGTTTTTCTATCGCTCCCAGTCCAGCACGAAAGCAAAAAAAAATAAGAGACTATAATTCGTGTAGTTGTAATTATAATACCTTTGACCTTTGTAGGTATGTATCCTACTTTACTTTTTTTTAGAAGCTCCATTACCCATTACCTCAACAGGAGATATGAATAATTTCCATGAGAACGTTTTTTTACCCCATTTGGGGGTAGATAGCAATTTTACGCGGGCTGAGCGCGAATATTAAAAATTAAACTTAATAAGAACGGCTTTTGTGTCCGAGAAACGGAAAATAAATTATATTTTGATGGCCAGTGCTTTTTTTTTGTTGTTTTTTCCCAGATTATACTTACATGACAGTAATCTGACAGAATTCTGGGGAAAATTAGATTTTGGTCTTTGGATTTTATTTATATTAAAAAACTTTTTCGAAAATGTTATTCTTTTCAAAGGTATTGTTAAAAATCAGTACAGAATCCAAAAACAAATATTTCTTTTGAATTTTTAGTTTCTAAATAATTACTTTATAATATAACCAATGTGCGCGCAGAGTGCTCGCGAACGAATGATCTTGGTGAAGATGCACCTCTTCTCATATATCTGATCAAAGTTACTAACTTTGGCCAAAATATTAACAAAAATTTTGAACCTTTCATTCAAAATAACTCTCGAAATAAAACCCTTCACATAAATAATCAACTATGTTACGCTGGCTGCGTCAACAGTTAACCTAGTAGCACTTATTAACACCCTGTATGTCCGCCGTAAAGTCAGAGAAATATAAAATAAATACCGTCCGCAGTTGGCGCCAACTAACACTTATTTCAAGAACATCGTTTTTCCCGGCTATAAACCGGAACTTGAAAGAATCTGGAAATCGGCACTGGTTTATAGGAAACTAGGGATATGGCACATTTCCTTTTTATTTGTCATACGACATGGACAATGAAGCACTTTTACAAAGTGTAACAGAAAGGGTATATGCATCGCAAGGGTGTGAATCTGCCCATGAGACTGTTGTATCTTGATGTGGCTCCATCTATGTACGCTACATACCAATAGACTTTCACAATTTTCCCAGAAGAAAAGTTCTTCTAAGTTCTAAACATTCTAAGTTGTATAGAAAGAAAGCATCTCATATCTCCCAGTTGGCAGATCTATCTCCAGAAATCCGTACTGGCCACTTGTCTAAAGCAATAATTCCCCGCGCAGTCCCGCAGTCAGCGACACGCGGCACTCGACGACTCTTTCAAATGAAAATATATCGGCACTTCACAGAGCTACGGCGACTGTTCCCAAAACTGAGCGAAAAAGTTGTATTGTATGATATACTGGAGTTTACGCGGGAATTGGTAGAATGGTAAAAAAAAAATTGGAGTATATTACGTCATATCACTTTGCGTTACGCTGTCCCTTATACCTAGTATTTCAATGTCCCTTACACCTGGTATTTTAACAACTTCGGCAATTTGGCCGTTTGGTGTTATCCAGTCGGGATTAGCTGGTTTTGCAATGCACAATCCGCGAAGTATCCCTTTTTTCCGGCCAATGAGCGATTTCAGGGATTGTGCGATATTGTGACACTTCCAAGATATAGGGGTGCGAAAATGCGCTAAAATGGTTCCAGAAATGGGTAGTACGGCCGTGCTTGTTTCGCTCTCACACTAGTCGTGCCCCTATATTTATAAGATGGTAAATTAAATTGAGTAATATTACAAGAACCTGTTTTTTCGTTGGTAATGAGGCGATACTGATGCCAACTCTTATTAAAACATTGTTAATACCTACTGAAAAAACAAAATAATTAATTGTGTTCCTGCAAGAATATTGTGACATAAAAGTGTTTATCAAATACCGAGTGTAGAGACTGCAGTACCGAAAACTGAAAAGATTTGCTTAGTCAATGAAACTGAACAAATATCAGCAGGAAATTCTTTTAGAAAATTTCTTTCAGCATGTGGCAAGATCCAGTAATACCAATTTATTGAAAAGCGCAACGTTAGTGCAAAATATTAATTAAGGTGCGTTTCGCAGAAAGGTAAGGGGCAGAGAATTGGTCCTTGCTTGTTACTTGAAGACAATTTGTATGGGGAAGTCATTTTTGAAGTGAGAACTTCTTTAGCGGCGTTGTGCACTTTTTGGAATGGGAAAAAAATGTTAAACTCGCGTCCGACCAGAGCTCTGACCTCTAGTCACACACAAATTGTATGCAAACAGAGGCCAAGCAAGAGGCCAAGTAAAATGGCCGACTCGCGTCAGACAAGAGTTCCTGGCCTCTGGTCTCACACAAATTGTATGCAAACAGAGGCCAAGCAAAATGGGCGATCGCGTCAGACCAGAGTTGCGTTTTAGAAACACACAAGCGCCATCAGTTGAATCAAAGTTCTCACTTCTGCCGGCACTCCCGGAGTGTCCCGTATTTTTTTTAGTTTTATTTTTCTAGAAGATTTTTTTTTAGTGCAGGTTCTGTTTCGTAGTCTGAGCAACCCCTATTTTTCTTATCGAGTGAGTTTTTTCAGGCGACAAACGGCTATCAGTTTGCGGGAAGCCGTCTAGCCGGATTTACCGGTTTTTAAACATTATAAATACGAAGCGTGGCGCTATCAAAAACATTACAACTTTGTGTCTCTTCACTGTCAGTACCTAACCAACGAAGAGCTCCTAATTTAGCTCCTAATATTCGTGAAAATGGTGAAGAATTCCTACTCGTTGTTTCTGCTGGTCTGCGTGACATTTCTGGTGATAGTTTCGTCGCCACAAAATGGCGTGCAAGCAGATGTCAGCATCGGCAGTTGTATAGATGGCGCCAACAACTACATCCCACATTGCAAGGAACGTTGCCTTAGGGATCGGTATAAAGGAGGTCACTGTGGAAGTTTCCTTTGGAACGTTTGTTGGTGCGAGACATAAGAATTATTGAACACAGCACTAAGGTCCGTATTTATAATCAGCTCTCAAGAGTGACAGCGAGCTTGAGTTCGTATCAGAAAATGTCATTCCAGTACAAAATTACCTGTCAAATCCGCACTCAATATTGCTCTCAATCTTGAGATCGCTTTATAAATACGAGCCTTATAGTCATATAACTGACCTACTCGTAACATTAGAAGATGTATAGTTGCATGGATATAATGTTCAACTTTTATACTCTAAAGTTTAAAGTTTAGGGTATGAAAGTTGAAAATATCCATGAAACTGAACAACTTTTTTTCCCTAAGGAACAGATTGATCTTTTGCACCGCATACTATTATTTTTGTACAAGTTTAAAAAAAAACAAATACCTAATGTATTACTAATCAGTTGTTTTAATAATTTGACCTTGTAGCCCAGTCAATCGAAGTTGGGCTTGTATGGCGATACGGAAATAATTCCAAATAAGTACAGTGGGCAGCAGGTCGAGTTATCCATTTGGCGGACCAATATATACTGGTTATATCTACTTGGACATACTGTGACATCAATCACCTAGAAAAGGCTAGGAAGATGATGATTATATTGTATGAATCAAATGTATTAAGTACCACAAAAGAACATGAGAACACGCTGCGTAATTCCCAAGTCACCAGTGTAATTAACTAAAAATATCATCGTTAGATCAGTGAATAAAATGACCGTCAATGAGAATACAATTGACTTGGCTCACAATTTGATCTCCCTTCTTTTTACGGCTGAAAAACCGCGAGGCTTGGCAGAACTTTACTAAGAGTCTGTCTAATGAGTCGTTGCACACGGAAACGGCGCAAATTTTAATAATATTTCACATTCAAACACAGAAAAACTACAATAAAACTATTTTGATACTTTTATACAAAAAAAATATTTTGATATTTCCATACAATATATTTTCAGTATCAGGATGCAACAATTTTCGTTAATTTTATTTATAAAGTTATACAATAATGTAATTCTGATATTGAATTAATTCTTTTCTTTCTTTCTTTCTTTCTTTACAAATAAAATAAAAGTATCAAAATAGTTTTTTTGTAGTTTATCTGTGTTAACATTTAAAGATTTTTAAAATTAACGCCATTTCCGTGGGCAACGACTCATTAGACAGACTCTACATAGAATGTTTATTGTTTTTGACTGGATAATATTTTAAGTATTAATATTAGATACAATTTATCATAGCCTCTTTTGTAGGAGTAAAAGTCTGTCATAATCATTAAACTTTTGAAAACTTGATAGTTGTGTTAAAACAAAAGACAACCCTTACAAAGTAATTTCAACAAAATACGTCTCAAAGACATACTTGGGTCGGGGTCATTCATCACGTCGTTTCAAGTAAAGGAAAAAGTCTTTTATATAAATGAGCGGAAGAACACGACATCTTTTTTGCGTAGTCCTTAGACACTTGTTTGTTTTGAGGACGGTTATTGGTTCGATTTCTTAGCGAGAATGAAAAAATAAAATAACTGGTGCGGACGGACGAGTTCGTGATAAAAAATAATTACTAGCTTAGGGCTAAAAAACCTGTGAAAATGTACCATACTAGACTCGGAACCATAAAATAGATTAGTAGTTAGATTGTTCCATTGTATACCTACTGTAAAAAACATCTGAATGATTTCCAGACAAAAGGCTGACAACATGTCATCTTTACTTAGCCGATGAATGGGCGCTTTTCCACTAGACGGCACGTCACCGCCAACGGCGACGGCACGGTACCGTCGACGATATCGTAGGTGAGATAATGTATGAAAATCAATGAAATTATATGACACGCTTTTCCACTTGACGGCACGGCACCGTCACGGCATGTCATCGATTCCCATAGATATTGTCACGTGATCGTCGCCGTGCCGTCGCCGTTGCCGTTGACGTGCCGTCTAGTGGAAAAGCGCCCCTGTAATAATAAACTTATCTAACTTTTTTTTAATTGACCGACGCCGACGCATAATTTTGCCTTGCGACGCGCCCTAGTTTATTTATTTAAAAAAAACTCAGTGAAGATACATCAGATAAATAGAAAAGAAAACTGTCAGCTCACTGTACATTAACCAGAGTACAGTCGTCGTCAATATCAATACTGTGGACAGTGTCGCGTCGCTCTATGTCCGCCATTGAATTAATAGTACAGTCAGTTAGTAAAGTGTTTTAAAATTACAGTTATTGCGATTAGAAATATTTTGTGTGATAAAATGAGTTAATTTGTTGTGAGAGATAACATAAAATGGGAGTATTTTGCACGATACTTGTGAGTTCCTGGAGAGAGCGCTGAAACTGGCCAAAAAAACGTTTCTTTGCACGGAAAGGTCTATTGACTCGACCTGTTAAAATGTTAGCCGCGTAAAACGCCATCTATTGCGGAACTGAAAATTTTCTCCGGAACGAGCAAATTAAGAACTCCCATCCCAAATCTAAGTAGGCACTACGCACTTTAAAAATATTTTTCTGATTGATCTACATTTTTTATCAATACCTACTACCTAGTAAAAAAATTGCCAAATCACTTCAAGCACTATGTTTTTACCTAATTACTATGATTTAAGATTATTGCACCTTCATACCGATTAAAAATTTCATTTTCATTCGAAATAAAAAAATAAACACTTCCATGCTGGACTGGGAGCGATAGAAAAACATAGAATGTGCCAGCTGCATCTCCTCCCGGGCATGCTGTAAAAACCAGCTAAGGATTCGAGGGTTTCAGTATTATTATATTGTAATTTAGGCGATGGGTTGACAACTTGTCAATACAGCGCAATAAATAGATTTATCCTAAACAACCCTCAAAACTTGTCAGACGTGGCGGAACGACCTTTGTTTTGGTCGTTGACGCTCTATCTACCCCATTAGGGATAAAGGCGTGATTTATGTATGTATGTAAAAAAAAAAACCAAGAGTAAGTAGGTACCTCACCAATCTTTGTGATGACCAATTTTCAACTAAATACTCAGGCTAGCCAGTTTTTCTACTCTATTTCCATTTGCAAAACAACAACTTCTTACTACATTGTACCCACTCTAATCACTTACTAAGTAGACATCCCTCGACCGCCCTAAAGACACTTTTCTACGTAATTACCCCTGAAGCTCCCTCCTCGGTGACTCGCGCAATAAAAAAACTCTTCTGTGATTTTTCATCTACTTTTCGACCCGCCTATACTCCGCCCGATGCTTTTGTACCACGGCTTAGTGGTTTTGATACTTGTTAATATACTGTAGATAGGATTAGAAGTTTTATGAAAAACATAGAAAGTTTTGCTTGCTCTAGCTTTTTTTTTCTTTTGTATTATAAATCCATCTAAGGACCACCTAATTAAGAATTTTGCTTCATTTATTTGGATGAGTGCACTTTGAATGAAATGAAAAAAAAATGAAACAATAACGTCTGCTAAATATGAGATGTTTCGGTTACAAGCTGACAAGAAGATACAGCTTTGCCAGACCTTTGGGCCCCATCCTTGTTTTAACAATATGCCGGGCTCAGGAAAAGAAGCAAAACCTTCTATATTTTTATCACTCCCAGCCAAGTATGAACCTAGATTACCTCTTGAGAAAAATAAACCAATGTTATAGTTCAGTCCAGTGCCTAACAAACTTAAACCAAAACACATTTCTGTCATAATACCGTAAACACGGAGCACTTAACTTGCGAAAAACTCAACGACCTTCTTTTGTTATTCACTTAAAAAGCCATTATACACCATTTTTCGCAAAAAAACAACACTAATAAATAAACAAGTGAATGTCAGCTCCCTTGTCCTCGGAAATTCAGCCGTATTTCTTCGAGTTAAAGTTTGTTTTGTCTTGAATTGGGTTGCCAAGACGTTTTGCCATGTTTTAAAGTAGGTGGGTGAGCGTCAGAATCAATTCTTGGAGCCATTTCTCAATAAAGTTGCGGGCATGCATCGAGGCTTTTAAACTGTGACATGCCTAGAACAGGACACTTTATAGAAGTGGCATTACAATTTCAGGTTATTCAGCGAAATCTGTAAACAACAGTTGAGTCGATATATTGACGAATTCGTTAACTAGTCTTATAGTAGAGTCAATTCTACTTTTTTTTTGTAAAATTCGACTCTCACGACACCTATAATATCCTGCCACGCCAATTCTGATTTATGTCTTTAAATAAAATAATAAAAAAAAATAGGCAGCTGCGTGCATCAACAGACTGGCCACGCAAAACGATTATGGCAGTTTTCCATCTAATAGGTAAGTCTGGTTTCCTTTCTGGGACCTCCGCAGGTCAGAGGGCAGTCGTTCTGTTTAAAAACCAGTATCCTTGTTCAATCCCCTATATTAGGTAGCTGACCCTGTGAAATACGGAAAAAGACTGGAGAGATGATGATCTACTATAATTTTGTAAAATTTCTTCCTTACCACTTCTACTGTTCAAACGTTCCTCTATCTGTGGGACATGTATAGCTCGCAAACATGTCCTGAGTCTGCTTTTACTTGCGCGCACTTTAGTAAACTTTAGCACTGTGTAGATGTCTGTCTGCTGCTTCAAACTTCGAACCTTATGGTGCTTAGAATTGTGCTTCAGGTATTTATTATGACAAGGTTGGCGTACTTAAAGGTTATTAGGTAGGTCTTTTCAGATTAATTTAGAGAACATCTTTCACCGGCGGAGAAACTATACTAACCTAAGTCACTTACAATGATTCTGACTGTTGTTGAAGGAAGCCAGGAGAACGAGAGGGCATTTCCAATGATATTCACATAAGTTGAGATAGAAAACACTTCATTTTTGTCCCAACTGAGACTTAGGCTCGTATTTATAAAGAGATCTCAAGAGTGAGAGCAATATTAAGTATTGTTTTGACAGGTCATTTTGTACTGAAATGACATTTCTGATACGAACTTAAACTCGCTGTCACTCTTGAGTGCTGATTATCAATATGGGCCTTACACATGAAAAAATTCAAGCGGCCACCGTGGCCAAATCTAGTCTACCTAGAAGTAAGTTTTTTTCATTGCATTGTTTATTGTTTAGTTGGTCTTTCAAATTTTAAAGGTTTTTTCTTCCATGCTGGACTGTGAGTGATAGAAAAACATAGAATGTGCCAGCTGCATCTCCTCCTGGGCATGATGTAAAAATCAGCTAAGGGATTCGAGGGTTTCAGTGTATGGCAATTTAGGCATCGCCCGTTGACAACCCGTCACTATAGCAATATACATAATCATCTGTAATAACCCTCAAAACTTGTCAGACGTGGCGGAACGACCTTTGTTTAGGTCGTTTGTTTGCTCTGCCTACCCCATTAGGGATAAAAGCGTGATTTTTTATGTTATTATTATTTGTAGGTATACTTTTCAGTATCACGGGTCCACAGGGACCCGGTACTTTGAGGCATATTATTATGTTTCTTGTAACAACTTCATTTCGGTGAAGATTTTTCATTTTGTGAAAGGTTTTAACCATCTGTTGTCACCATGCTATCTATCTATGGTAATACCTAAGTACTTCCGCTTTGTCTTCGTAGGCATTGACCCAAATGTGTAATTACACTTTTTTCTGGTGATTTATCAGGCCCTGATGGTGTTTAGGGCGGACCAGGAACGCCCAGTGGACGATGACAGTAATATGTGGACTTGGATTGAGTAGTTTTGATACCAATATTATTTTTGAAAAAAAAAATGTCTCCGGGTCTGGACAGTAAGTACTTATGTAAATATTCGCAGAAATATGGGTAGTTGAAATATAATTAATAGAAATTCAAAACAAAAACTTTTGTTAATAATAACACTTAACAACAATTACATTTGGTGTTAAAAGCTCGCCCCGTTGCGTTGTGAGATTTGTCCAAGGGTAATTAAATTATTAATTTAGTCGTAGCTTTACTTACCACAAATAACCATGAAATGACCCTGATGTTTACATTCAATAACCCCTAAAAAAAATATGAAAACCAAAATGGCTGATATGGCCCAATCTGCGCTAAACCGGCTTTCTTTCATTGTAATCACACATCAAGTAAAGAATTTAAAAAGGAGTTTTTTTTTTTTAATAGTCTTGGCGTGGAAACAAGTCCTTCAGCCGAAATCACTTCTTTCGTCTTTAGACATGCCAAGTCATGGAAAACTACTCTACCACAAACTGGCCACGAGTGTACGTCTACACTCCCAACGTTTTTTTTTTTTTTTCATGCGGGCAGTTTGTGGTGGAAACTTTAGAGTTAACAAAAGTTGCATTGTCACTCTGTATTTTCTTTTTATTAATTTGCGTAGTCTAGACTTTAGTCTAGGATAGTGGTGATCGAGACAGAGTCTACAATGGACGGTTTATCCAGAAATCACAAAGGCGCTGCTGAAATGCCAACATTCTGACGGAATACAGTAAACGGAACAAAAGGAACAGTAGGCTCCCCACATGATGCCTGTTTCCTGAACAAAATTACAGTAACATACATACAGTATCACGCCTATATCCCTAATGGGGTAGGCAGAGCGTCAACGAACCAAACAAAAATCGTTCCGCACCTCTGACAAGTTTTGAGGGTTGATTAATTCTATCTGTATATTGCTGTACCTACAGGAGAGGTTGTCAGCTCATCGCCTAAATTAAAATACTGAAACCCTCGTATCCCTTGGCTGATTTTTACAGCATGCCGATATGGGCTGGCACATTCTATGTTTTTTATCGCTCCCAGTCCATAATGGAAACAAAATTACAGTTTAACATGAAAAATCAATACGTTTGAATTACCTATTTAAATTAAATTCCCATCACTTCCTGCGGGTGTCGTAGGCGACTAAAGGATACCTGTTATACATCCTTCGCTTACTATTGTCGAGCATTGTGCGAGGAATCAATCAGTTACATTGTTCATCAAAATGCCTAAAGAATTTAAGACCATTCGTAACTTAGACACATTTAAAACTAAACTAAAATAGTATTTTGTTGAAAAGTGTTGTTACTCAGTAGAACATATTTAATGCAAATAGGTATTGTGATGTTTTTAGAATTGTTTCTTTTTTGTAGATAACGCATTTATTAATTTTAAGTGATTGATTTTATTTTATTTTGTTAGTATAAGAAAATTGTCAAACACAAATGTTATTTTGTAAATGATTAAATAAATTGAATTGAATTGATAACTCCAGGGAATGGGCAGCAGCGTTCCCTGTGAATGGAAAACTTCTACTGCGCTCACCAACCCGCCCGCCAAGCGTGGTGAGTATGGCATTACCCCCAAATTTTGGGGAGGCCCATGTCCAGCAGTGGACTGTTGTGGCTCATGATGATGACGTGTCTTTGAAACATCGTTTCTCAAACCATAAAAATACAGAAGTACAAGTCCTAAAGCATCAAACGATTCTTCAAAAAATAATATCATCCTAAGAAACTCGTCATAAAAAAAGATCTTGCAATCCTAACTCAACCTAATACCCCACTCTAGTGCGAAATTACCCGAAAAATACTCCTCTTACAAGTACGTAAGGGGGATATAAAAAAACTCGACGACATGACGTAGTGAAAGTGAAACCCTTTTGGGTCCCTTTTGTGATCGACTACTGTCAAAGGGCTGCCTTGGAAGCCTTCGTTTGCTAAAATTGTTTGTTTATCTTTTCGATCATGCGACGATTTGAAAAGCACGACTTTGATTACGTATGGGTAGGGTATTATACCTGCCTGCAAAACATTTGCCAATAACTTTCAAAGTATAAGTCCTCCCACCGATTTACAGTGATGGCGGCCTATCTTTCAGAGATAAACCAAATGCGCAGGACTAGTTCTTAGTGCCCAAGTGTTTGCGCTACTCATAGGTCTCTATTCCCTGATGGGACTGCCTGACAGACACGACCGGAGAGAAATCAGGCGCAGGACCGACTATTTACATACCCATCCAACAGCATGGATCATCTTACTTTTCGGACAATCAGGTGATCAGCTTGCAAAGTCCTAACCAAACTAGAAACAACAACACAAAGTCATTATCCGCCGCCGGGAATCGAACCCGGGACCTCCGGATCGTGAGCCCACGGTTCAGACTCCTAGACAACGGATGTAGTGATTTCAAAGGGTACTACATACTCGTATATGATATGCTACGATTAGCTACGAGTGCTACGCCGTAGCTGTTCGTAGATATTACTTACATACATTATTTAAGGTCCGTATTTATAATCCGCTCTCAAGAGTGACAGCGTGTTTGAGTTCTTATCAGAAATGTCATTTCAGTACAAAACGATCTGTAAAATCCATACTTAATATTGCTCTCAATCTTGAGATCGCTTTATAAATACGAGCCTAAGTATTATTGCAAAAAGTACTGCAAAGATACCGTTCTTCTAGCCTAGAACAAACCTATCGTAAATAAGAAAGACAGACGACAATGCACACCAAATGAATGCTGTCACTACTTCATCACTTTCTATTCTTTGCTACGAAGACTCTGTAATATGATCCAATGTGTCACAAGATTAGATAACTGTGGATGTAGATAACGGTATGGGTTCGGATGAGCAATACGGTTCGGATAGAACACTGACCCATCAACCGGACAAGACTTTGCTTCAAAATTGGTCCATTCAGCAAAGTCCTGAGCTTTGTTGACTTTGAGAAGTCATTGGTTGATATCAGCCTGACCTATAAGACTTCAGGATTCTAAGTCTAAAAAAGATCTTCAGGTCAGACCGAAACCGGAGTCTGAGTATCATATCTGTGGTATCGGTCGGTCTGCGTCAATATGAGAATACCTATTCCGATCGTCAGCTTGAAGTTTGTTGCCAGTCAGCACGATTTTGACATCGTCAATTTAACATTTAAGCGGTGTCTTGTCCTGTTACTGTATCTGTGGCATCGGCCAGTCTGCGTCAATATAAGGATTTTGCAATCGTCAGCCAGTCAGCACGGTTTTGCCTGACGCACAGTCAACTTGGTTCCTATCGTCAATTTAAAGTTTAAGCGGAGTCTTCTCCTGTTACTGTGTCTGTGGTATCGGCCGGTCTGCGTCAATATGAGAATATTCCGATCGTCAGCTTGAAGATTATTGCCAGTCAGCACGGTTTTGACACATTCGATGTTTGCCATGTTGGATATTGGACGGGATAATAAATTCAATGGATGTGGGTGTACGTAATAAAATAACAGATGGAGTGTGTCCCTTTCAATATGCTGTTTTATATGCCCCCTTTCTAGGCAGAGTTGCTATTGTTGTGTTTAACATTAGCCGATAAGTTTGGGTATGCCAATTCGGTATGATAACCTGTATCTTAAGTACCGGCTTCTTATTTTTATCTGATAGATCATCTAATTTGAAAAATATTTTCATCATAATAAAAATTAATGGGTCAGTAATTAATTAATTATAACTTTTTAAAACATGTCAAAAACACTAGTTCCGAGCCGAACTTTTTTTGTGTGAAGCAAATTCCGGCTCGGAATATAGTGTTTTTGCCATGCCTTTAAAAATTTATAATTAATTAATTACTTAACAATTAATTTTTATTATGATGAAAATATTATTCAAATTAGATGATCTATCAGATAAAAATAAAAAACTGGTACCTTAGATACAGGTTATCATACCGAATTGAGTAAACAGTAGTGGCATTTGACGGCGTGTTTGGGTAAGATAAGGACGCTAAGGAAGGTTTGAATTTTGAATGGTGGCCAGTTCTTCTTCTTTTTCTGTCGTGTGGGTTTTGAGTCATTCGACCCGGTGGCCAGTGAAAAGGAAGGGAAAAGGATGGAAACCGCTACCTTGTTACAAACTTACTATACCTACTTTTTATATAGATGATTTCAGCCAGCGTAACGCATATCGATGGCGCCAATAAAAAGACCGGCAGATTCTTCTAACACTCGGTATGCGAAAGAAATCTCGTCACATACCACTATATTTAATAATATAAGGGGTCAATTGTACTTGTGTCTGTTACGAGGCGGACTTAAGGGGCTACCCTGAGCCAAGTGGCGCCCTCATCAATTAAAAAATCAATACTCACTGAAAACGCAATTAATCGAAAATCCGGTAGATAATTTTTATTTTATTTTTTTATTTTTACAGTGTTAGGGATAACAAATCAGATTAAAGTATAGGTACTAAAGTATATATTAAGCACTACAAATTTATGATTCAGTGTTTACAGCAGTTACAGATACCAAAAGTGCTAAAAGTGGCCGTTTTTTTGCAAATTTTCTTTCTGTTACTACCACGAACTATGAATTTCAACTTTATGAGGTTCTAAATTATCTTCTTTGCTTTTACTTCAATCTGATCTACTGGATTTTCGATTAATTGTGTTTACAGTGAATTATGATTTTTTGACTGATGAGGGCGCCACTTGGCTCAGGGTAGCCCCTTAAGGCGCGGCGTCGCTCCGCCGTTTATGACTCTCTTTACGACTTTTTTATTGAGGTGACTCGACGCGACATACGTTAAAATCTATAGAGAATTATGTATACTTAGGTGGGATACCGTTTGTGTCTGTGGATGTGGGGTTTTGAGTTAGACACTAATTAATAACAGTATTTTAACCTGCTGGAGTACGCTGAATTTTATAACTTATGATTTCATTATAGTTGACCCTTATTGTACAATCACACTACCACCTACCTAACATTTTAACATAAAAACACGGTTCTTGAAACACGGTTTGTTAAAGTTTTCAATACTACTGAAAAATAATTGCCATTTCAGACCGTTTATTGGTGTAGCGACGGGTTGTCAGCACATCGCTTTAATTGAGTTATACCGTCATAGTTTTTCTACAGACATTTACAGTAATATTCAAAATCAGTTGCAGTGCTACTTATACTTTTTTATTACTCCTTTTATAGGCCAGTAGGATTCTATAAAACTATAATCCTTCTTCCATGCTTCCATGCCGGACTGGGAGTGATAGAAAAACGTAGAATGTGCCAGCTGCATCTCCTCCCGTGCATGCTGTAAAAATAAGCTAAGGGAATCGAGGGTTTCAGCGTATTGTAATTTAGGCGATGGGCTGACAACCCGTCACTATAGCAATATACATAGTCATCATCTGTATTAGCCCTCGAAACTTGTCAGACGTGGCGGAACAACCTATGTTTAGGTCGTTTTTGCTCTGCCTACCCCATTAGGGATACAGGCGTGATTTTATGTATGTATGTATGTATAATCCTTCTTTGAAAGATAACCGTATGTAATGTATGCCAGAAGACTTTCACAGGATCACGTGTTCAAACGCGTGCAAAGATGGCCACTTGGCTTATATATAGCCGGCGGCGAGGCGATCCGTCAATATTGGTCCTCGCTTTGAACTAGGCGAAGCGAGTCTATAGGGCGTTTTTCCACTAGACGGCACGTCCACGGCAACGGCAACGTCAGGGTATCGTTGACTATACCGTGGAAGAGATAATGCATGAAAATTAATGAAACTATAATGGTACCTACGCTTTTCACTTGCCGGATCGGTCGGAAGGCCGGTTTAAACGGTTCAAGCTGTAAATATAGTTGGTAAGTACAATTCTGTTGACGGAGTCGAAGGCCTTTTCATAGTCCACAAAGGCTAGACACAGGGGACGATTGTACTCCTTAGTCTTCTGTACAATCAGCCGCACTGTGTGGATGTGGTCTATGGTGCCGTATCCACTTCGAAATCCGGTCTGTTCCGGAGGTTGAAACTCGTCAAGTCTTCGCGCAAGACGGTTCGTTATGACCCTTGAAAACAACTTATATACGTGACTCAGAAGCGATATAGGTCGATAGTTTTTCAGAAGAGTTTTATCACCTTTCTTGAAAAACAGGACAACAACGCTTCTGTGCCACGCATGTGGAGTTTTCCCAGAGAAGAGGACAGTATTAAACAACTCCTGGAGCTCCCTCAATACAGGAGTTCCGCCTGCCTTAAGTAGCTCAGTTGTTATTCCATCTTCACCTGGGGCTTTTCCATTTTTGAGTTGTTTAAGGGCCAACACGATCTCGTCTAAGCTTATCTCGGGCAGGTCTTCTGTGTAGTGGCGTGTTAGGGTGGCTCTGACATCTTCATAGCGACAAGAATCGGGGCGAGGTGCATGTGAAGCGTACAGCTGGCTATAGAAGTTCGCGACCTCCGAGAGGATCTCTGACTTTGAGGTAACCTCGATTCCCGCAGATGTGGTCAACCTCGTCAGGTGGCTTCTTCCAAGTGACTGGACGAACACTTTTGACCCCCGGTTTTGCTCAATTGATTTTTAAGGTACGGTTAACGGTTCTGCCAGTGCGTTTTCAAGTTGACGTTTAAGTTGCCTTTCATACCAAATGTACCAACTTGAAAGCCAACTTATAGACTAACTGTACTTACCACTGACCCTAATGTCAACCGGCCCTTACACAGCATTGATTCCCACCGGTATCGTTGCCGGCCTGCCAAACTACATGTGTTTTGTATACGTACGTACTGCGCGTGTGTGTGTGCGCTCCGTCTGGAATTGGGCGGATAATATCGTCGTCGACGATATTACCGTCCTAGTGAAAAAACAGAGCCACGGTATCGTGACAATATCGTTATCGTGCCGTTGCCGTACCATCTATTGGAAAAACAGCCATAGGCGAAACGAAGTGCCTTTACACCGTCTTGAGATACCGCCTTTTGATGTACTTGAACGGGATAAGCGGTGGTGTAATGATAGTGGAAAGCTTTAGAGGCATTTTGCTGTTATAACATGAGGTATGAACAGTAAAGTAAGGCTGGACAGACTAACAAATACAATAATACTAATCGAAATTATTCAGAGCACAAATACAAATAAAGCAATGATCATATTCATTGAAGCTTATGTAAGTAGTGCTGTTCACAATTAATATAAAATTGATAGTTGGTTAAAATAGTCTTTGATTTTCTCTTTACCACTTTGAGGCAAAGTTGAGATCTTTATGTAATGCTAACGATTCTTGGAGAGCATGACTCAATTAAATTTTAACCAAATTTGTTGCCGTCCCTTTCTGTTCTTTCAGGATAGACAGGATGACAGGTGACCATTTTAGTCAAGATTTATTGATTTTGTGCGCACACGAATCGTCCCGTGTAAGTTATTTTATTCAGACCCACTACAATGGGTAAGTATCTAAGTAAAATTTCCAGCAAAATAAATCAGATTAAAAATAAATATCGTTAAATCTACAAGTGAGTTTGTGAATACAGCGTCGGAACACAACATGAAGTGTTGTCCAAACACGCGAGGCGGCCATGCGTCCAAACGGTCCATTTACTACGGACTGATAGACTGTGAAACACGTTTTAATAATAAAACCAGATTTCCGCTCAGCTATTTCACCCGTGGCTAAACAGTTTTCCCGTGGGTATACCTCATTCCCATGGTAAAAAGAAGCCTATAGTCTGTCTCCAAAACATCTATCGTCCTGCCAAATTTCATTACCTACATTTACAATAAATTTTATTATAAACAAAATAAATTGAGTAAGGTAAAAGTGAGTTTGTCAATACAGCGTTGAAACACTACATGAAGTGTTGTCCAAACATTTACTACAGCCGGACTGATAGACTGTGAAACACGTTTCATAATTAAATTCTTTTAAAAATCATTTTTGAGTGAATGAATTACAAAACAATGAATATTTACTGTAATCAATATTTTTGGGAAGCTACATGGAAGCGATAAATCTTCCATGTTAAAATTATAATAACAATCTTAGAATGTACTAACTAGGACTACTGTAAAATTCATTTGATCATAAGTATTTTAGGCTTCCATGCTGGACTGGGAGCGAAGGAAAAACATAGAATGTGCCCACTACATCTGCTGTAAAAACCAGCTAAGGGATTCGAGGGTTTCAGTATATTGTAATTTAGGCGATGGGCTGACAACCTGTCACTACAGCAATATACTTACAGATCTATCTTTAATAACCCTCGAAACTTTTCAGACGAGGCGTAAAGGCCTTTGGGTCGTTGACGCTCTGCCTACCACATTAGGGATAAAGGCGTGATTTATGTATGTATGTATGTATGAAAACTGAAAGTAGAAATGGAGTCCGCTTTCAATATGGCGTCGAAAATTGCTCAAATAAAAACAGTTTATGATATGGGAAACTGCTGGAAGGGTCATTGAGTAAAACAATGGTACGGTGACCGTTTCTTTTATATTCGTTTCCTTTATTGGCCAATAAAATGTGTCAGCAAGAAGTGAACCGAAGGATATTGGCGAGAAATAGAGCAAAATATGTTTCTCGGAGCTATATTAAGCCGTGTCTCCAGCACACACTTGACATGACAATCATCGCAACAAAACAGAAACTGCCTCTGTGGTCTAGTGGTCTAAGCTGTGGGCTTACGATCCGGAGGTCCTGGGTTCGATTCCCAGGGGGGGAACACAAAGTTGATATTTGTCAATTCATCACTTTGTGAGGTTTTCCCCAGTTTGGTTAGGACATTGCAGGCTGAATCACCTGATTGTCCGAAAAGAAAAAAGATTCCGTGCTTCGGAGGGCACGTTAAGCCGTCGGTCCCGGTCGCTGTCTTTGATAGTGGTCGATACTGAAACCATGTCAGAGGCCTATAGCTGTGCTACTAGGCGGTTTGAAAACTCTGACACCAGGGTTTATCGGGTCGTTGTTCGACTCGAAAATCCACTCGCTAAGAAGAAGAACAGAAACAAAACAATGCTTGCAAAAGAAAAAAAAAATTTTACTTCCCATACTAAGGCCCGTATTTATAATCAGCTCTCAAGAGTGACAGCGAATTTGAGTCCGTATCAGAAATGTCATTTCAGTACAAAACGATCTGTCAAATCCATACTTAATATTGCTCTCAATCTTGAGATCGCTTTATAAATACGAGCCTAAAATTCGCTATCAGCTGATGCATTTTGTATGGAAGGTCATTTTTTTTTCGTTTTTCCACTTATGTTCCTTAGGGAAAGTTGTTTAGTTTCATGGGTAGATTCACACCTTTCTCGATGCATATACCCTTTCTGTTACATGTTGTATAAGCCTTTGACATGGTTTGTGTAATAACCGTAATGACCACTATCAAATACAACGACCGGGACCGACAGCTTAACGTGCCTTCCAAAGCACGGAATCTTTTTTCTTGCAGACAATTAGGTGAGTAAGCCTGTAATGTCCTGACCAAACTCTCAAAGTGATAAATTGACGAATATCAACTTTATATTCCCCCTTGGAATTAGAACCCAGGTCCTCCGGATCGAAAGCCTATGGCTCAGACCACTATACCGCGGAGGCAGTTAGCAATTTTGCAATGAGGTACTTAAAAAGAGAGGACTGTTAAAAAAAAAAATGTGGTGAGGCCGCGTAGCGGTTTAGTCACGGCCACTACGGCGTAGTTCGCGGCTACGTATTCTTGCTACGCCGTAGCACGTGCGTAGCAGTTTTTGTAGCAATATCATTTTATATTTTTAAGTATTAATTCTGAATATTTATTAAATAATTAATTATGAAAATGATTGACATTCACTGTCCTCTATCCAAACATAGTCTGGTAGAAATTGCTACCATAGCAATAAGGTCGCCTACATTGAACTCTTTTAGTACTTGTGTTATGTTACTTGTTTTTGGTGCAATAAAGAATGTATATTTTATTGTAAGATTGAATTGAAAAAAAACCCCAAAGTGCATTTTCGCAAAATTCTTCAGAACTTGTTTCTCTCTTCATCTATAAACTTTACAGTAGTACATTTTCAGCTGCGAAAAGCAAACTTTTAGTTCATTCAAAGGACTATAAGAACTCGAACGTCCATAGACGGCTTATAGCCCTGTAAGCCATCTATAGACGTTCGAGGAAGACGTACAAACGCGTCGGTCAGCCGTTCCTTTATAAAGCCGACTTTTATATCGGCACCCGCGAAACACGACCTCTCGCAGACGATACTTACCCAAAGATAAATTTACTGGAAATGCTCAGTATGTTAACATTTTTTTTCATATCATAAGTTTTACATCGTCTCTTCGTCGAAAAAAAAAGCTAGGACTTAGGAATGTTAAATAAAACTTCCTTAGGTCGACATTATGTCCCTACGATTGTTTGTATTTGTACTGTACATGACCGATACCTTGGGATCTTTTTTCTTCCAGACAATCAGGTGTTTCACTGCATTGTCCTTACCAACGTGGGTAAAATCTCACAAAGTGATAAATTGGCAAATATCAACTTCGACTTCTCCTCTGAACCGTCTGGATGAGTCACATGTGATTCACGTGACACTTTTTGTACCAATACTGACAAGTTCATGAATCAAATATGAACAAAATTAGTAGTCACTTTACAGGCTTATTTCTGTTAGACGTGGTCGGATAAATGAAACTTTCAGTAGGTATAGAAACGTGTGCTCCCGACCTCCGGATCGGAAATCCATGGCTCAGTCCACTAGACCACGAAGACAGATACTGTTGTGGTTCATCATCATCAGCCACAACAGTCCACTGCTGGACATGGGAAATTGGGGGTATATGCCATACTCACCACGCTTAGCAGGCTGGTTGGTGAGCGCAGTAGAAGTTTTCCACTCACAGGGAACGCTGCTGCCAATGGGCAGCAAGGAATGCCCTGGATTTATCCCTTAGTCGCCTTTTACGCAGCAAGTTATGGGGTGATGCTGTTCTAACCCGGCACCACACGGGGAACTGTTGTGGTTATAGCAAAAATATGGCAGAAAAAGTTATCACATCCAGATACTCGTAGCTACATCCATAACCCTGCCCCCCGGAGATTGAATAAGTCTTTCTTCCCGGATTTATGAGGTTGAACCCTACACCGCGGTCCGATTGCGCGTTTTATTTCCACAGGCGTTTTGACTCACTGTTTAAATAAGTCGAAGTCAGGCACGGATAGCCGGGTCGTGGGTTCGAGTCTCATTTCTTTCTTCCTTGCTGGACTGGGAGTGATAAGAAAGAGAACATAGAATATTCCAGCTGCTCGTATTCCCGGTTATATTGTAGAAATCAGCCGAGGGTTTCAGTCGATGGGCTGACAACTTGTCACTATAGCAATACCTCGAGCATTTCCAGCTGAAAATTATCCTCAGTCAGACATGTAGAAAACGCCTTTGACTACTTATTATCGGACTACCTCTGTGGTCTAGTGGTCTAAGCCGTGGGCTTATGATCCGGAGGTCCTGGGTTCGATTCCCAGGGGGGTACACAAAGTTGATATTTGTCAATTTATCACTTTGTGAGGTTTTCCCCAGTTTGGTTAGGACATTGCAGGCTGAATCACCTGATTGTCCGAAAAGAAAAATGATTCCGTGCTTCGGAGGGCACGTTAAGCCGTCGGTCCCGGTCGCTGTATTTGATAGTGGTCGTTACTGAAACCATGTCAGAGGCCTATAGCTGTGCTACTAGGCGGTTTGAAAAAAACTCTGACACCAGGGTTTATCGGGTCGTTGTTCGACTCGAAAATCCACTCGCTAAGAAGAAGACTACTTATTCCTTTTTTTTAACGATCAACTTTCCAAAAAAAGTTGGTTTTATGTGTGTGAGTGAAGTATAGTCATTCGGTCCTTTCAAAAAACTTTTATTTCTTCATCGGCTCAATACTTAATTGTCGCTGTTAACCCACTTGCAAGAAGAATAGACAATTAAATTCGGCTCTAGACTCCTTCACACTCTTAATAAAATCTCACAATTCTCACATTATAGTGATTTTCAAATAAAATAAGGCATAAAATGCTAGTTTTCGCCGTATGTCGCATAGCCGCAATAAAAAAGATACTTAAACCTGTCATACGCGCGTCCCACACCCACTGCACGTTTTAGTAGAAATTAAATAGAATTGCTTTTTTTATAGCAGTCTAGCTTTCACACCCGCAACTTTACGTATGTGTGTATCTTCTAAAACGAAAGAGGTATTCCAACCTGACATCTGAGAAAAAAAATTCTATACTCAAACACTTGAAACACTCTACTCATAGTATAAACAACCCAATTTTTTTTTCTAATTAGTGTAAAATCGATCGTAAATTTTTAACCATTTCATATTCAGGTATATCTTTCTCATATTTTAAACTTTTTTTTAATCTTTTTATTATCTGCACATTTTAGTAGAGTACCTATGTTTAATATTTAAGCACTACGCAAAAACTACTATACTGCCATTACTTTTGACGCATTATTATTGTATTATATTTTTATCTAAACACATTTCTACCTGTGCCTAGAACCACTTTTTTACAACTATATGGGGAATTGTGTAGGAAGTAGCAAGCAAAAGCTAATATTCTAATAAGATCAGTTCCCGCATGGAGTGGCCAACCTGATTGCATTACCTACATATTGGCTTGTAAAAAGACCACATCCGTATCCTCTTTCTATGAGAGTCCGACTATCGTATGGGCCTTACCATGGTTGAGTATTGTTACAAAACTATTATGTAAAATCATTCCTTCTTCATCATCATCAGCCTGCTGGACATAGGTCTCTCCAATACTCTCCATGGCCACTCAGCTCGGACTTCAGCCGTTTTCATTTATCTGCCCACTTTCTTCCAATTTAGGTCTGATTTATTGAAATAAAATCGACTTTTGAACCTTTAAACTTGGAATACCGTTCCTTTCATTTGTACCATTTGGGGTACCACTCAATTGGTTTCTCAACGTAGAAAATACAAAATACCTGTACAAAAAGTTTATGACGAATAAAAGAATCAAATCAACGAATATCTGGTGAAATTCAGCGAGAATCGAGTGCCATACACACCAGTAGTAGCACGCAGGTGGTTTGCATTCTACCCGCACTCTGCATTCAATTTCCTGTGAGCGGGAAAGAGAACATGTGATGCGCTAACAAAGTTTATTAGCTCCGCTTGTGAGAGCCTCTATGTCGCTTGCTTTAGCTTTTATGCGTTTACAAACGCAAGTTTGAAAAGATGCTGAGGGTGGTATGAAAGATATCGCAGGTTCTGTTCCCGGAAAGTGAAGGTTCGGTTGTATGGAATATTTCTGCTTAAATAGTTTCTTAAAATATACATATAAAACCACGCTTTAAAGCTTATGGGGTGGGCAGAATGTTAAAGGCCGTATTAAGTCGTTTATCCAATAATAGGCTGGTAGGAATCGACGACCGGATCCGACCTGAAAATTGCTACAAGGGGTTTTGTAGTTGAAATGGCTTCATTTATTGCCCGAAATGACTCTCTTAGTTTTCCCACCTTGGCAGAGTTGTGCATAAGCTGGGAATTACTTTTTTTTTTGTATGGAAAAAAAATGAAACCTACCGTGTGTTGTATCAAATGAAAGAGCATTTGGAGCTGATTCTAAATAAATAACCACCAAAACAACTCTCTAGGGTAGGGAGGCAGCTGATAAAATTTTTAATTTAATTGTCGCTCCCACACCAACATGGAAGCAAGGTGAAAAGAATCCTACCTAAACTAATAAGCTGGTTGAAATATCTCAAGCCAGTTTACGATTACGACGACGTGTCGTACAGCGCCATCTGTCTGCGGAGATTGGCACCTCGCGACATCAGGCGATAAACTAGATCTTTTACTACCAGCGCTCAGCTCAGAGTGAATAAAACTTAAACGATGCGGTCGTTTACAGTTTAGTGCGCAGACCGGTTTGTAGGAAATTAAAGTGTTCGTAATAGTGTTAGCTGGGTTGTTTGTGGGGTCTCATTGGTGACTATGTTGTTGGGGATTCTTCGTTTTGTGGACCTGTGTGTCTATTTCTTTGTAGATAAGTATTCTTCTTTACTTACCAGAACAGAAACATAATTTACGGTGTTTCTGCTCTACAAGTTATAATTCTAGTAAAGATACCCGTAGGAAAGGCCCCCCTTGCGGAGAGGACCACTCTACGGAGATCATGCTTAACGGCTGCTCCTAAAGAGTTGAATTCCGTTCCGATTCAAACAAACTAAGCTCACAAGAGCGAAGCACTTGCAAACCAACGTATGTAGCATTAATTAACAGCAACAAAATCAATGAAAATACATGCAATGGGTAACTTTTTACTGTTATTTACCTTCCGGCCGTATTCGCAACCAAGTTTCGCAACCAGATGCGAAAACGGAATAATCATTCTTTGTTTGCAACTCTTGTTACCTACTGAAAGACAAGAATAGTGCTCCATCAGGAACGTAATGTCGGTCTCCAATACAAATTTTGATATCACGGTTTCTTGTTTCAAAGTTATCTGTTATCGCCATACCTATACAAATACATACAGTACAGAACATAAAAACACTTGACCAAAGTCCAAAATTGTAAAACATGTACTCGTATTTCATAGGTTCGATCCCACTTCTGATTTTCTCAGCTTTTTGCTATGTTGGTAATAAAAAGCGTCTTATATTAAGACGGGGCGAACCTCGCCTCAGGCAAAGATCTATTGGCTGAGGGAGCCCAATATTATGTGCTAACAAATATATCGCACTGTTATGAGTATACTATACTTATATTAGTAGCTGTGTAACTGTCTCCGTGGTCTAGTGGTCTGAGCCATGGGCTTACGATCCGGAGGTCCTGGGTTCGATTCCCAGGGGGGGAACACAAAGTTGATATTTGTCAATTTATCACTTTGTGAGGTTTTTCCCCAGTTTGATTAGGACATTGCAGGCTGAATCACCTGATTGTCCGAAAAGAAAAAAGATTCCGTGCTTCGGAGGGCACGTTAAGCCGTCGGTCCCGGTCGCTGTCTTTGATAGTGGTCGATACTGAAACCATGTCAGAGGCCTATAGCTGAGCTACTAGGCGGTTTGAAAACTCTGACACCAGGGTTTATCGGGTCGTTGTTCGACTCGAAAATCCACTCGCTAAGAAGAAGAAGAAGAAGAAGAGTAGCTGTGTGTTTGGAAAATGTATAGGAAACCAGGTTTTTGCTCTGCGGCTTCGAAGGAATAAACAAAACTACTTACAACAGTTTTCATTACTCATGGTCATATTTTTATGTGTTTGTAGTAAACTTCTTTTCTTGAGGTAACTAATAATACTTGCTTTAATACTTGCGGTTGTTGGCACTTGGTGAAACTCCATTGTAATCTTTCTTTGTTAATAAATACACTTGTACTCGTTGCACAGTTTATTGTGGGGTAAACCCAACCGGTTTCGCTCAAATGAGCATCTCCAGTAATACAAAATTACTAATATGAATAATATAAGCAGATATAATGAACACTAAGAACTTTGACTAACACAACACTAATATTAAATTGAAATATAAAAATGTTTCCTATGATAAAATCCAAACTACTGGACGTATTCTTCTTTTAAAGGTAAAATTGAATTCTAAACTTTCTCTATTCCAATGACCATAAAATCGAAGCTTGATTCTCCTCCCAGAATAATACAGTTGTAATACAATAGGGGGCAGCACTAAGTAGTAAACTAAAGTAAGTATTGCCGCGTCCAGGAGACTTTCGGACGCGCAAGGCATACCGATGTGACGCACATGGAGGTTAAACACAGGTGAATGGATGCGGTATCACTTTGATACCCTAGCTGGTTCGCAACACCTGTGTTGCCAATGTGCTAATCCGTCACGGATGTGTAGTCAATGAGCTAGCCCGTCATAGAATCGATAAGCTATGGATGGCTGGAAGATGAGTTTTCGAATGGAGAGGAGACCACAATTTGGTTAACGCAGTTTGGGGTGCTAAATAAAGAGATGGCCTATAATTTATGACAGGCAGGAACTACACTTTGTAAGTGGATGGTACAGACATAATCCAGGATTAATTACTATAGAATTATTATTGCACCCCCTCGCAAATGACACGACTTAATAGTAGATTTTATTACGTGGGAGTAAAATAATATTTTTAAGGCGAGGGCGTTTTTTTGAATCCAGAGCGAAGTGAGGGATTCTAGAGTAGAATCCCGAGCGTAGCGAGGGATTCTAAAGTAGAATCCTGAACGTAGCGAGGGATTCAAAGTACGTCGCCCGAGCCAAAAATATTTTTGCTCCCGAGTGATACACTCTACTTTTCATCCCCCTCTATGAGAAAAAAAGGCGCCTAACTAACACTTGTAAATTTAAATATAATAGAATAAGAATGTTATAGGTAATTTCACTGCTAGAAGACCTCATTTTGAATATTTAATAATTCGTAAAAAGAGTCGAATACACGGGCTCCCTATAAAACCCTGCTGCCCACTCGTGCCGTAGTTCGTGCATTTTCAATATGTTTTTTTTTTTTATCAGCCGTCGCGCAGTCTAACCAGCCAGTGTACCATTATTTGAATTCGACATCTAACTATTTTGTTTTCACTCCGCGTCAGTCATGCCAAATCAAGAAAAAAGAAAAAGAGGTTCCAAATTCAAAAAGTGCGATTAAAAGTTCTTTTAATCGCACTTATTTTCATAAAGAGGATTAAAATCTCATTTTTACCCTGCTGGGACAGTCTCTAGCAAAGAGTAGAGTAATGGTACCTATGTCGCTTAGAAGCATCAACTTTAGGCGCACTTATATGCGATTAAAGTCGTCGTTTTCGAATAGATGGGATGAAAATAAAGTAAAGCCATTACCTGACCTTTTCTATACAAGAACAGAGACAAAAGAAAGGGGCGGCAATAATTTTAGTTGAGACTTAGAAAAGTCGTGTCCTTACTGAAATGCCCTCACTAATGAAGCATTTTTTTTTCAGCTGTAGTTTTTGTGGCATTCCGATACAGTGAATCATAATGCTTTTAGGTGGTTTTCAGTGCCGCATCAACAAGTTCGTACATCCAGCGTTAAAAGTCTTAACTCGGCTTCTTTATTTGGCCGGGGCCGTGTTGAAAGTGAGATAGTTCACTCGAAGCCATTCCGCACGCGGGACACGTTCCCGCGCACTTTTTAACTCGGCAGACTTTAAGGAGTCAAGGTGGAAAGTTATAGAGAGGTCCATAGGTAAATATTGACGAAGAAATAGTTAGGAGTTGGTTTTGTTCGCAACATTCTTATTGAGCTTTTCAGTCCCTGATCCCTGATCATCATCATCATCATCCCCCTTGCCTTTTCCCGAATTTCTCGGGGTCGGCTATCTAATGAGACTAAACGCGGATTGGTTTTTACACAGAGCGACTGCCATCTGAACTTTGCAATCCAGAAGAGGAACCAAACCCAATACTAGATTAGGCTTTTGCCAGGTTAGTGGCCAACCTAGCTGTCCATAATATACCTCTGATATGTTTTGCTTATGACCACATTCAACAAAGACAGTACCCGACGGCTTGACTTGCCTTTCGAGACACGAATATGCAACAAAAAGACTGGCCTAAACAGTATTATAGTATTTTTTAACTCACGACTGCCGCTCGGCTATACTTGTGGCTGTGTGCGTAACTACAGGTTTACTATGGCGAACACACACACACAATTTCAATTTCATTTTACTCTCAAATTGTTATAAATTTGATTGTAATCTAATGTGTTTTTTGATTTTTGTGAGTAATAAAGATATACTTGAATTTGAATTTGAATTTGAATTCAAAGCGGTCGTCGTGAGATAAAACTACTGTACTACTCAAGGCTTGCATATGATGGTGTTTTCTGGGGTGAACCGCTACATCTAGAAGCAGTCTTTATACCACCCCAAAGTAAGCACTTAAGTATACTTTCCCCAGATGGCCTGGTGAACCGCTAAAAGATAGAGCAACAGCAATTTCACGTAAGCAATAACCTCCGAGCAACGTGTATGGATTTATTTATGAAGCGTACACACAGGGACTTATAAATATCCAATCTTGGAATTGCAGCCATCATTCCGATACGAGAAAATCTCTAGTGCCTAGTATATCGAGATAATCATACTTATTGATCTGGTATTACCATCTGGTATTGGTTGTAGATTCTGATTGATTGGTTGATGTCTGGATTCACTGTTCGCGGGTCGATGTCCATTTAAGATTCTAATTAATTAGGACTGATTGCAGAGTGATTCTGAGAAATAAAATTAGAGTCCGCCAAGGATTAACTACCTATTCCTATTTGGTCGGTTTCTGGGAATGTCGGTTTCTTGAAAGATTTTGGGTGAGCTCGCTTCAATCACTCTCTTTTTGAAGAGATAATAACGGGTCTAAAGGACAGCTACAGGGGTTGCTCATTTAATGAAACTGAATAAATTTCACCAGGAAATTCTTTCAAGAAATATTATATAGGTAACATAACTCTTTCCCATACAAAATGAACACCTCGATAAGAAAATTTGTATGGGAAAGTCAAAAATTCATTTCATTTCCTAAAAGATTACTTTGAAAGTTGCTCAGTTTTCGGAAACACAGACGCAGTAGCTTTTAGACAAAGTCTTGACTTCCAACAAGATCACATAAATCCTGAAACAAACCCTAGTTACCCACTGATTGTACAGCAATATAAACATGGCTGCCAACCGGCTATCCTTGTATAAACAAGTAAGCAGTCTATTAACTAATAGAATTTTAGCGGATCACATGCGGGGCGGGTAATCAAATATTTGCCAGGGTGCGCGCTCCGGGGCACTGAGATACGTATTTACGAAACCTTGTAGTGTACGGGCTGTTTTATCCGAATGAAAACATTCTGTAAAAACGTTACACCCAAGTAACAAAAAGTAGTCCAATAAGAGGCCATAGAACTATAACAGCATTCACTATTAAGACCCCTATAAAAGATCCTTTCAATCAAGGGTGGCGCAGTAGGAAGTACCTAAGTAGTTATTCAGAAAAAGAAAATATGACTTTCCCGTAAATACTTTGGGTGCAAGTACCTTAGCAGCTACAAAATCAAGTACGTTTCAGAACTCCAAGTCCTCTATAGTTTTTCATATACGCCTCAGGGAGCTGGCATTTTTGTAGCGTTATATGTTTAATATAAAAAATGGGTGCCTCAGCAAGTACAATACCTCATACGTTTCAGAGTACCCAGCGCTCTATAGTTTCTCATAAACGCCTCCAGGAACTGGAGCACTGCCTCGCATTCTTACAGCATTATTTGCAGAATAAACGAAAACACTTAATAAACCTCATACGTCTCAGAGCACCAAACGCTCTATAGTTTGTCATATACGCCTCCGGGAGCTGGCACGCCGCCTCGCATTCTTACAGCATTATTTGCTGGATAAACGAATATAAGAACAATCTAGTTATGTGATTTCGTTCTCAATGGCTTCTTCTCGACAATATAAGACGTTGTTTATTGTACGTCTGTTTTCTTGTAGGCAGGGCAAAAACGACCTAAACATAGGTTGTTCCGCCACGTCTGACAAGTTTCGAGGGCTAATACAGATGATGTTTATGTTGCTATAGTGACGGGTTGTCAGCCCATCGCCTAAATTGCAATACACTGAAACCCTCGATTCCCTTAGCTGATTTTTACAGTATGCACGGGGGGAGATGCAGCTGGCACATTCTACGTTTTTCTATCAGCATAGAAGAAATTATGAATTATAAATATTCGTATCGATAATTTATAGGTATTTAATTATGTGTATGTATGTACTTATCACTAAAATAAAAAACACCTACGTACCTACGTACTATTCCCAGACAATTTCACTACTGATTCGTTTACCACACTGTACAATAGGTACAGTCTCAAAGAAAGTGTCCAGATAAAAACAATCATTGGTGAGCGTCGTTTGATTTTACGACTGGTACTTGAAGACTGAGGGTCCGAATGAAGGGTTCCAGATACGGAGATAGGGTCCGCAGAATGTTCTTTATCTTCTTGCGGTCGCGAGAATTGCTGTCGGTTTTTTTAGTACTCAAATAATGAAAAACTGATAGTGAGCGAGAATGAGAAGTCATGCTGGACTGGGAACTATGAAAAAACATGGAATATGCCAGTTACGTTTCCTCCTAGAAATACTGTGAAAACCAGCTGAGGGATTCGAGGGTTTTGGTGTATCGTAATTGGGGCAATGGGCTGAGAATTTGTCACTACAACAATAACCTTCAAAACTTCTAAGGCGAGGGAAAACGATCTTTGGCTTAGGTCATTGATGCTCTGCCTACACCACTAAAGATTGTATAGATATGTAAGTAATGAAAATATAGCAGTTGGTAAACTCTTGTCGTCAAATGAAAATGTCGGACTTATTATACCTATTATTTCTTTTCATTATTTTTTTTAAGAGAAGCAGCTGCTCCAATTAAGATGATTCTATGGCCCGTATTTATAATCAGCTCTCAAGAGTGACAGCGAGTTTTTAGTTCGTATCAGAAATGTCATTTCAGTACAAAACGGGCTGTCAAATCCATACTTAATATTGCTCTCAATCTTGAGATCGCTTTATAAATACGAGCCTGTATTTTTATTGTAAATCTTTGTACAAGTCCCTTGATTTTCATCAAAGGCTTGTTTACGAGTACCTAACTAGTAGTTCGGTTCGTTTAGTAGATCAAATAGATAGGGGTTGTGTTTGACCATTTTGCAGTAAATAGAGTGGCCTTTTTACTGACTATTCTACTGGTTCATTAGTCTAAACAATAGCGTATTTGTTGACCGTTTTCGAATAAACAGTCTGTTTGCGTTTATGAGGGTTTAGGGTTGATTCACATCGGGAAATAACGTGACACGACGCAGCGCTCACTTTTCAAGAGCTTGATACAATATAGAACTTTATTTACTATAAAAAAAGATTCACATTTTATTGAGAGAACTCGAAAATTCCGCGCGCCGCCTGCCACCACATGGTACGACATGTAGCTTCGCGTCTTATTTATTTATTGTTTATTTATTATAAATGTTTGTATTTATGACACGTCGCGTTGCTTCCCGGTGTGAACTGTCCCTTAGCCAGCATACTGCGGTCACTTTGTGGAAATATAATGAACTACTCGCAAATAAGAAAATATGCTTTACCTTATATTTTTTCTTTTTCTTCTTTATGGATATCAGAAGAGTGAATTCGACTAGTGCTGCTGGACTGGGAGTGATAGAAAAACATAGAATGTGCCAGCCGCATCTCCTCCGGGGCATGCTGTAAAAACCAGCTAAGGGATTCGAGGGTTTCAGAGTATTGCTATTTAGGCGATGGACTGACAACCTGTCACTATAGCAATATACATATCTAATCATCTGTAATAACCCTCAAAACTTGTCAGACGTGGCGAAACAACCTTTGTTTAGGTCGTTTTTGTTCTGCCTACCCCGTAAGGGATAAAGGCGTGATTTTACGTATGTATGAATTCGACTAGTAGTGTAAAAACATATACCTTTAGCAACTTTCCCTTTTCTATCCAACTACAAAAGTGAGAACTAGTTATGTAAACAGCTAACAGAATTCCAGCATGTGATCGTTGAGACTCCCTCTGAGCAGGAACGTGATGTGGGAACAAATAAGACCCTTTATTACACTAGTGCAAGCTGTTAGTGATACCTGTTACGGCTGTCACTGTTACCACTCTTTTGAAATCGTTGTCTATGATCGTTACAACTATTTCTACTTCTTTGCAGAACTTAGGGACCGATATAAAATGAAGAATGAACCAGCTGCTTATCTTCGTACTAACAGTGGTCTGAGCTTTGGATTGTCAATCCGTAGCTCTTGGGTTTTATTTTACGAGCAGACGGACTTAAAGGTGCTTAATAGATTTATCACTTTGTCAGTCCAATCTAGTCTACATAGGACAATGTAAGCTGAAACACATGCTTGATAAGAGAAATGATTCCTTGCTTCGAAAGGCAAATTGAGCGGCCGGTCACAGTCGCTGTGTTGGTTGTGATTGTTACAGAAACCATGACAGATGTCGATCAGGATAACTCAAATACTTCGTTCTATATATTTCTTACTAAATATTTCGTTCTTGGTACCTTCGTACCTGTTATACTCGTACTTGTCACCTTTGTACCTGTTATTTATTACATCTCTAGTGCCTTCGATGAAAAGAGATCGCGTCGATTACCTAATCTAGCTTAGTATTGTGAGTTTAAGACGTTTTTGTAAAGGACCCGGACTTTCAACACGCACGTGACTCTGTGTACAAAGACCCTTTATACGGGATACTATTAGATCCTTAATAAAGGGTGTTACGAAAAGGATTTTGTGATGTGACCCTATGATGGGTGTGAATACCGTAAGGGTCAGTTCACACTAGGAAACGTCGGGACGCGGTGCGGCGCGTACTTTTTTAAGAGCGTGATAATAGAACTTTATTTACTGTGCATAAAGATTGTCATTTCATTGACACTCGAAAACTCCTGCGCAGCGAAGATATTCAGTGGATTTTAAATTTGCTGTTTTATTTGAATAAACTTCCTAAGTTATGATCTTCTCATTTTAGCAGAGAACTCTTTGGCTTAATATTTTTAAAGGAGTGAGAATGCAACTCTCCCGGACAGCAAGCAATCCCCTGGCGGCCACTGAGTCAATATCTTAACGGGCCAGGCAGTATCACAGCTTTGGAAAATACTTGGTACTCTTTATGTACGCTTTGTCGTATTGTGGTGAACACAGGCTGTAAATATTACTTTGTCTGTTTGATACATGTTTGTTTGATACAAATGTCTCTTTCGGGTTGCATTATTTGTATCAAATTGACTGTGTTTAATCATTAGTTCGTTTTATAGTTTACGTTTTGAAACATAATAATTGATGATCAAACGAACTTACCTGTACGTGAAGTTCGATCACAATTATATGAGCAGCTTCATTCGGAGCAATTTACTTATGTACACAATTGTAGGCCATGTTTCCCAACTATGGCCCTCGCACGTATTTCAGAGCATTTAGGTAGACCTAAATAAAAAAAACAAATAAATTAAAAGTCACTTAGTGGGTAGTACCACCGTAGCTCCGAATCCCGCGTCCGCCATACTTATTTCATTCTGTTTAAAGAGTGTTTGTACTTTACTTTGGTTCTATATCGGTACTTGTACACGACTTATAAGATTTTCTTTTCTTTTTCTTTTGTATTCTCTTAGGGTGGGTCAAATGGTATTTTGTTTAAATACATTTTTAATAGATTGAAGGGAGGGTGACTGTAAATTGCTCCGAATGAAGCTGCTCATATAATTGTGATCGAACTTCACGTACAGGTAAGTTCGTTTGATCATCAATTATATTTCGCAGCTTCATTCGTTCGCAATTTACTTATGTACACAATTGTAGGATGTTTAGAGATTTTTCAAATATTTAGTCGAGAATACAAGAAAATGAAAGAAAACTAATTGTGGTATTTAACACTGATGTGTCTTATGGTTATGTACCATAATAGATACTATCAAATTATAATAAACTCGGTAAAAACAACACAAGTAAAATAATCAGATCTTTAATGTATTTGAAGTTAGGTTTATCATGAACTTTCAAATTTGAGAATTTAAATTATCTATTAAAAGTATAATGAAGAAGCATTTCTAGTATAGGTAGATAATAATTGCAATAACTTTTGGCTTCAGCTCTAGATTGACTCCCTTAGCAACAATGGTAAGTAAAAATGTTATGAGTCGTTGCTTTGATTGAATCACAAATCTAGTCATAGTGTCATGTATGTAATAGTGTCATGAAAAAACTTATTCTATGACCGCTGACGAATAAATTACATTAAATTTCAATAAGTAGGTAAAACAATAACAACTATTGACATCAATGTTAAGCTCGCTAATGCAAAACCAAACTGAGTACCTATGTTTCCGGTTGTATGCAATAAAAAAATAAAGAAATGCTTTATAATGTATGCTTATAAGATTCTATAAAATTTGTCATCATAATAATTCCTTGATGACGTTGCAAAATAATGAAAATTATGAAAAATGTTCATATTCAAAGCTAATAATTTACAAAAGTTTTTTCTTCAATATATTTTCTTGACGGAAATATCCGTCAGACATTATCTGAGCACAATTTAACATTGGTAATTAGAATTAAAATTATATTCCCAATAGGAAACCTCAAAAGAAAAAATCTTTCTCATAAATATTTTGCTTATTATCATAATCTGTATGGTCTCATATTCATAACTAATGTATTAAATGTTATGATTTCTGAGTTGCACTATTGAAACAAGCGATGAAAAAAAAAGTAAAAATGTTTCACTTTGCAATTATATTTTTTGTATATATTTGTTAAAAAGGTATCATTAAGTACTTGAATAAAGTTATGCAACAATTAAGTCTATTCTGTTTATCTTATGAAGGGTCTTTAAAATTATGATAATTTGAAGAAACGCATTAAACAAGAATCCACTCCAAGAATTTTGTAAACTTTTTTATCGCTATAGGTAATTATTTGTGTCCTGTTTTTAGACCACATAACCTTCACATTTTAATTTTAGTCTGGTGATCCTAAGTGTTCACGATTTATAATTATAAACCTTGAATGACATAAATTTCAATTTATGTGCGACAATAAAAGTTGTGGAGTTCTATATTCTTCTTCTAAATTTATTAAGAAGCTAAAATTATTGGATACTTAGGTAGGTATTATTATTTCTCGATGCTCGACTCAAACCACACTACTTAAGTAAATAAATACACTTAGATTTAGATACTTTTTTTTTTTTTTTTTTTTTTTTGTGAGTAATATACTACCAACTTCAAAAAAGATAAGTTATTGCGATGTTATTTTCTTGCAAAACTATACTTTTTCTTCGTCATAAATAGCTGCATCCTAATTACAAAATTTAATCATCATCAGAGATCAGTTTCCTGAAACTTATGCAAATTGAATAGATTATTGCCTTTGTCAATATTGTTTGTCCAAGAAAAAATGTTATCTTTCAGGTGATTTGGTAGGCAAACAGTTACTTAATTATTTTAAAAGACAAATATTTATGCAATTACACATTAGCTGGTAATCTAAGAAACATGTCGCGAGCTAGACTACGACGTGTAAATAGGAAAGAATTCGTTCGCCAATACGAGCACCATCTCGGTAGCACAGACGAAAGAAAGACGGAACCGCACTCCGAAGGTCAAAGGATCAAGTCCTGCTCCTACAATAATAATTGTTCATTTTTATATTATATTCGTTAGAATTAAAAATATGCGCTAGAATTGAACATACAATTATAAGGTTTAATCAAACTAGCCCTTATCAAAATAATGACCATAATTCGTGGTTATACCCTTTGAAAAAAGGATAATGATTTCAGTCATATTGACATGACTATCTATTAGGCCGAGGAGCTAAATTGTGAGCTGGACACATTAAACATAAGGAGCGGTTGAACCAAACGCTAATCAATAAAGAACATTTATCTGATCTTATTTAATTTAAATTTCTGAAAGTGTTTTTGAATGGACATTAATAGAAATTCAAGTTTCCTCTATGTAGTTAGGTTTGTCAAGAGTAGCTACGTAAACATGTCTTTATCACTATATGTGATAATATAATAGTGAAAATACCAGTTCATATAATGAAAACTACTAAATTCAGATGTAGTAAGTATAGGTATACAAGTGGAATGTTTTCTTTAAGATAAACCTTTATTCACCATTCGTCATCAAACCTTTGAAACAACTAAGTACTTTGCTTTGAAGTAACGGCTTATGGCTACATTTAGACATGGTAACGATTTGAAATAAAACTGGCGAGTTTTTAAATTTCAGTCAATAACTTTGTAGGATGTAAATGAAATTTTTATTTCCTGTAATCTCTGAAAAATATCAGTTAATCATGTCCAGCAACTCATGAAAGTATTAAAAACACCATGCGCATATTGACTTGTTCAGTGTCAAGTCATGCGTCTATTGCTAGTTTAACATCAGCAGCGTGCCTTTACCAAACGAGGGTGTGTGTCTAGCAGACTGGTCGCTCTGGGGGAAAGTCTCCTCGCAGTGTCCAGCTAGCCTATTGTTTCTTCGCAAGGTTGCCCAAATGTTGAAAGACTTCCTTAAATTACTTAGCTCACATTTAGGTTTTCACGTTAGAGCAGAAGGTCTGAGCCCTGCCTCTGATCATTGAACATTATATTTTTAGACTATAAAAAGTCTTTAACATGTTTTATCTTTGTCTCAACGAGCTAATGTAATACCTCTATGTTGTCCATGTAAAATATACTATGTTCAATTAATTAGATAGGTAATACATAATACCTGGTGGGAAGCATTGCACTTAGGTAAAATATTAAAAATAACGAAGTCGTTATTTGTTCGTGGAACATCTAACCAAATAAAACAATCGTCGTGACGGCGATAGCCCTACTGATAGCTATCTCGCATCACTGGCATAAATATAAGCAACAACGCTTTTGGTAACATATCATAGGTCGCATCGTTAATTATGATATGTAATTTGCTGCAGAGATTGTATAAAAACTGGTATATGCAGCAACCTCGTTGTAAGTATCCTTTAAAACTTTGCTTGAAGCAGAAGTATTGTAATTTTTCATGATTAAAATATCGTGGTGGTGATAGTCCGGATATAGATATCCCGTATCTTTAAGGTCATAACAAGAAGACTCTGGTGGCGATTTCGCAATGTTGGTAAAATAAATAAAAATCTGCTTATTTTCTCACCACACCACGATACTACTGGTGCGGGTAGCAGCATCGGTAGGCGCTTAAGTTGTGAGGCTCTAGTAGCAATTCAGCAACGATGGCGCAGTCAGTAACTTCGGTAGATACCTCGATTGTGAAGACACAATGATTAATGTAAACCACCACTCAGGTGGACTCACCACCTGATAGGCGCAACACTGGCGCAGGCTGCAGCATGGGGCGCACACTGGCGCAGGCTGCAGCATGGGGCGCACACTGGCGCAGGCTGCAGCATGGGGCGCACACTGGCGCAAGCAGCAGCATCGGGCGCACACTGGCGCGGGCTGCAGCATCTGGCGTGCACTGCCGCCAGCAGCATCGGGCGCACACTGGTGCAGGCTGCAGCATGGGGCGCATACTGGCGCCGGCAGCAGCATCGGGCGCTCACTGGCACAGGCTGCAGCATCGGGCGCGCACTGGCGTCAGCAGCATCGAGCGCGCACTGGCACAGGTTGTAGCACCATGCGCACACTGGCGCAGGCTGCAGTATCGTGAGCGCACTGGCGCCAGCAGCCTCGGGCGCACTGGCGCAGGCAGCAGCATCGGGCGCGCACTGGCGCTGGCAGCTGCCTCAGGCGTACACCAGCGCAGGTAGCATCAGGCGCAGGCTGCAGCATCGGGCGCACACTGGCGCCGGTAGCAGCATCAGTTGGCGCACAATATGTGAGGAGGAGAGCCCAAAAGCAAACCCGCAACACTGGCGCATGTAGCAGCATCAGCTGGCGCACAATATGTGAAGAGGAGAGCCCAAAAGCAAACCCGCAACACTGGCGCATGTAGCAGCATCAGGTGGCGCACAATATGTGAAGAGGAGAGCCCAAAAGCAAACCCGCAACACTGGCGCATGTAGCAGCATCAGTTGGCGCACAATATGTGAGGAGGAGAGCCCAAAAGCAAACCCGCAACACTGGCGCATGTAGCAGCATCAGGTGGCGCACAATATGTGAAGAGGAGAGCCCAAAAGCAAACCCGCAACACTGGCGCATGCAGCAGCATCAGTTGGCGCACAATATGTGAAGAGGAGAGCCCAAAAGCAAACCCGCAACACTGGCGCAGGCAGAAACATCTGTATATACACAAAATGTGGCAAGGGAGGCTCGGTGGCAATCCCGCACCATTAAGCAATAAGGCCGCCTGTATTGTACTTAACTTTTTGGAAAATATTTTTGGTGCAATAAAAAATTTGTGTATGAAAAAAAAGAAAATCAATAAGTTACTTCGTAGAATCGCTGCCATCATCAAAACATCCACTGCATTGCTGCGCGTAATACAGACACCGCACGCATCTGATATAAATTATGTTTCTACCCTCATATCGTATACGAAGTTAAAATTTCCATGCGTGCGTTCAAAATCGACGTATCTTTAGAATAATGCTTTTACATAATATATATCACGAAAAAATTGTAAGTTAAACCACCATTCAGGTGGACTCACCACCTGATTTTCGACGTTTCGCTGCGTTAACCTACATATTTTTTTTCCAATTTCTTTACCCGTTCACACTTCTCGCTGTTATCCAATTTATGCCTAATTACTATTATTTTTATATATTTTTAACACTTTTTAAGTAGCAAAATTGATTAAACATTGAAACACTGCACAAAAAATAAAATTAACTGGGACGATTAAAGTACGAACGCAGGTGACGTGCAAGGGTCACGGCACGAAAACACAGAATGAAATAAGTATGGCGGACGCGGGATTCGGAGCTACGGTGGTACTACCCACTAAGTGACTTTTAATTTATTTGTTTTTTTTATTTAGGTCTACCTAAATGCTCTGAAATACGTGCGAGGGCCATAGTTGGGAAACATGGCCTACAATTGTGTACATAAGTAAATTGCGAACGAATGAAGCTGCGAAATATAATTTGTCATTATCATCAGCCCACATCCAGCCATAGCAGGGTATAGGTAGACCTCTTCTCTACTGCGCCAATCCTCACGGTTTACCATTTACCTATTTCCAAATTAACTATGTAATTACGAAATGCGAACTCCTATGCTGGACTGGAAGCGATCGATAGAAAAACATAGAAAGTGCATGCTTCTTCTTCTTGGCATGCTGTAGAAGTCATCAAAAGGTATTTGAGGGTTACACTGTACTATAATTTAGGCGATGGACTGGCAACCTGTCACTATATCGATACACATTTCAATCCGAAATTGTCCTCAATATTCATCACGTATGTGACTATTCATAACTTTATGTACGAGTATGTAGGTTTGTAAATACGATGAAAAATGTTGAATTACTTAATTTATTGTATCAATTTCGATTTCCCTTTTTAAGCATTCAAGTCTGTCTAAGAGCGTTTCTTACAAACATCTGTGAAGTGAACAGCCCTTATTTCAATCAAACCCTTTATGGGGTGTTGTTGTGAAGGGCCGGGAGTCGAATTGCAAACCCCAATAAACGCCGGCAAAGGGTTACACGGCGATTTGTTTCACCCGACGCCAAGGTGTTATTTTCTCAGATATCCTACTTCTATTTGTTGTATTTTTTTTGTTACGTTACTTCCATGCTGGACTGGGAGTGATAGAAAAACATAGAATGTGCCAGCTGCATTTCCTCTCGGGCATGCTGTAAAAACCAGCTAAGGGATTCGAGGGTTTCAGTGTATTGCAATTTAGGCGATGGGCTGACAACCCGTCACTATAGCAATATTCTGTAATAAACCTCAAAACTTGTCAGACGTGGCGGAACGACCTTTGTTTAGGTCGTTTTGCTCTGCCTACCCCAATAGTGATAAAGGCGTGATTTTATGTATGTATATTTTTTTTTACGTTTTCTTGTAGTTTTGATGTATACATGTCCATTTGTCTTATAATGACCATGAACCCGATGAACCCTGGTGTCAGAAGACGTGTATTTAGTAGAAAATCGAATCTACGACCTCAAGATTAAGTGAAAAAGCCTGAAAGGTATAACACAAAAGATATAGCTAACATCTTACAACGTTTTATTTATTGTACCCAAAAGGCAAAATTCCACTGAAATATTAGACCAAATGAAAGTGATTTCTTTATATCACTGGGCCGTAATAAAATAATAAACAAGGAAATAAAAGTGGATAAAACAATCTTCCCCAAGTAAAACGCAACGCATAAAAATTCAAGATGGCGGTGTAATAAACCCGGAATCACACCAGAATTACAACAATATTCTGTTGATAAATTTTTCAAGTTACGGTGTTAGGGTCTGGGCACACTGAATTTTGCCGCCATTTTTTTTTTTTAAGAGTACCTCTAGACTATGAGTTCGCGAAATATCTGGTAACGACTCGTCGCCTAAATTGCAATATACTAAAAACCCTCGATTCCCTTAGCTGATTTTTACAGCATGCACGGGAGGAATGCAGCTGGCACATTCAACGTTTTTCTATCACTCCCAGTCCAGCATGGAAGAAGTTCGGGTTCGTTCGAGGGATAATTTTAACATTAGCCGTAATAATCTTACCGATTGTATCGATGTATTGTATAAATATAATATTTTTACTGATTTTCCTGCTGACCAAAAAAAAAATGAACATTTTCTTAATTTTCTTTTCATAAGACCCCGGCACTCGCCGCGCTCATAAGTAACCTGCGATCCCAGTGTACAGCCATAGACAATAATATATTTTCTTCCATGGTACAGCCATCCTAACTCTGTAACATTTCGTTACGCCAGTGCAAAGCGACGACGTTACGCGTCGGCTTAGCGCAATTTCCAGATTGGATTTTTACGACGCAAGCGCAAAGATGATAAAACAACATCACTGGACTAAAACTACCCCCGTGTTCCTAGGCCCGTATTAATAAACAGCACTTGAGACTGACAGCTAGTTTGAGTTCGTATCAGAAATGTCATTTCAGTACATTATGGTCTGTCAAATCCATACTTAATACTGCTCTCAATCTGGAGATCGCTTTATAAATACGAGCCCTGGTGATCTGACCCATGGGCTCCCGATCCGGATTGAGAGCCGATGATGGCTCAGACCACTAGACCACGGAGGCAGTAAGTGTTGTGGCTTATTGGTGTTAATTAGGCATGACATGTGGGACTTATAATTTTAATGATTATACCTAGGTAGGTACCTAATATAGGTATATTCAACTACGAGTATCTACTAATTTCCTTTACCATATATTTTAGATAAGATCAAATAGCAAATACACGGTAATTTTGAATACTTCAATTTCACAAATGAAAAAACAATTACTAAGTCGACTACGTTGTGGGCTCGGGGGAAATTAGGCTGGTTATTCTATGCCTGAGTCAGGTTTTGTCAACCTTTGGGTATAGGTTCCTGAGAGTTTTGTATCTAATAGCAAGGAGATATGTTTATGCAAAAAAATACATACATACATAAAATCACGCCTTTATCCCTAATGGGGTAGGCAGAGCTAATGCAAAAAATATCCTGATTTTAAATCATACGGGGTGTAAGGAACAGCGTCCCGCAAACTTATAGAGGTTGCTCAGTCGACGAAACTAAATAACTTCACGAAATAGAAAAAATAATTAGCTTTTTCATACAAAATGACCACATCGATCAGACAATTTGTATGGAAAAGCAAATTTTTATTTTCATTTCCTGAAAAAAATTCCTCGTGGTATGTGTTCAGTATCGTTGACTGAGCAACCCCTATCAGTTTGCGGGACGCTATCCCTAACACCCGGTATAGTTCACATTACGCAATTTTTCCCTTATTTTTAACTGATAACTTAAATTTTAGAATAATAAATACAAAGTTCTCTGATATATATCAAGTTCGTCTCCTATATCTATCTATCTCCTAGCATTGGTGGGTTCCCATTCGGTAGTTCTTCTAGCCCATAGTTCGTTTGGCATACCAAACTAAAGAAAATAGGTCTAACTAAATCCTTACATATTATTCAATCTGTGCAGTAATTTTCTATTTTTTTAAAAGGATACCGAAAAAATTTTGAACACGACAAGAAAGAACTAAAAAAAAATTATGGCGTAAATCCACAGGTTTCTAACTGCTGACCAAATTGCCTCACAGGTAATTTAGCTAAAATTTTACCTCACCTAGACTTTTTAAATTTCACCTCCTTTGGTCCACATATTTTACTGTCCTTTTTTTTATTATATTTTTTGCTTCAACATTTCAGGAGGTTGTTAAATTAGGGCAAATAGGTACCTTTCTTTCAGAAAAATAACTGTCTGAATAAAAGCATCCCTCAAAAGTAAGACCCTGTAAAAACGCATGATGATTTCCAAGATAGTCACTTTGTTGTACGGGGAAGTCTACATACATATTTCTTTTAATCTCTTGAAAGAATTTCATTGTTTAACTTGTTCAGTTTCGTTAACTGGGCAACCCTGTTTCTGTACGCTGTCCCTTACACCCGATATAGGTAAATTCACGTTGTAAAAGTAAAAAAATCGCTAACACCCTGTATGTCGTATACCGGGTGTAAGCATGCGTGTATTCGTTATCAGGACGTCTGCCTTGAACACGGAAATGAGATTTTTGTCTCCCCTTTCCATCGAATCACCCACTCTTCGCTCTTTTAACGAGCTTTTTAGCATACTACCTAGTTATTTTTAAAACTGCTTCTAAGGGTTTGAGCCTAGGCTTTCGATAAGGAGGCTGAAGGTTCGATTTTCACAGCTATAATTACTTTGACAGCAGCATGTGTTATATCATTTATCACACGAAGCAGTCTGTAGGCAAATTAGATCAAAATTTATTGCATTGCGAAAAGAGAGCGACTTGGTGGGAATAATTCCTAATCCATTCCGATCCAACTAATCTGATCGAATACGATCCGATCCAATCAGATCAACAAATCGGTGGTACTACTGGGACATATTATAGATATCCCAGTAGTACCACCACTACTTCTCGGTGTTACAAATGGGATATACATATATGTCCCGCTAGTACCACCGGTGGTACAACTTGGTGGTACTAGCGATCCTTAAGGGTTCTCTTTTATACGAGTATGTTTAAATTAAAAAAAGTGCGTTCACCAGCATTACAATTTTACTCTATGCATAATTTATGAACAAAAATTTAATTTTATTTACTTTCATGCTAGACGGATAAACATAGAACGTGCCAGTTACGTCTCCTACCGAGCGTGCTGTAAATAATTCGAGGATTACAGTGTGTAATGCTGGAAGCCTGCTACTACTTATTTATGTGAATAGTAATCCTGTACATATAGGCCCGTATTTATATCAGCTCTCAAGAGTGACCGCGAGTTTGAGTTCGTATCAGAAACGTCATTCCAGAACAAAATTACCTGTCAAATCCGCACTCAATATTGCTCTCAATCTTGAGATAGCTTTATAAATACGAGCCATATAGTGATACTCAATCTAAAATTGCCTCAATAAATTGTCAGACGTGGCGAAAATGTCTTTCACTAGGCCATTTATGCTCTGCTTACCCCGTAAAGAATTAGGGCGTGAACCTTATGTATGTTAATCTAAATTAAATAAGCGATCCATTTCTGACGTCATTATTATTCATCGTCATCACATTTCGTCGTCTTCTTCTTTGGCCTGGTGTAGCGAGTAACCTTAGATGACTTTGTGGAACCTGGAAAAAAATTATACAAGATAATTTTACAAATTATTTTTGAAGTGAAATCTTCTTTAGCGGCGTTATGCACTTTTTGGGATGAGTAAAAAATGTTAAACTTGCGACAGAACGACAGACCAGAGTTCCTGACCTCTGGGACTTCTGGTCACACACAAATTGTATGCAAACAGAGGCCAAGCAAAATGGCCGATCCACGACAGATCCAGAGCACAGATTACTGTATGAGCGCGGCGCCACTACTAGCGCCATCTCTTGAGTTTCTGCCGGCACTCCCGGACTGCAACCCGGTTTTTTTTTCCTATTTCGACAAGACTTCCTAGAGTTTAAGTACTCCTGTATTTTAGTCCTAAGAAGGTGCAATAAAGTTATTACATACATACATACATACTTCCATACAAAATTACCACTTCGATCAGACAATTTATGGGTAATACGAGTATAATCATTTTTTTTCTCATATCAATTGATTTTTTTCTTATTCGGTTTTTGGATATATATCGTGATATACAACGTGTAACAGAAAGAGTATATTATGCATCGTGAAATGTGTGAATCTACCCATGAAACTGAACAACTTTCTCTAAGGAACGTAGGTCCAAAAACGAAAAAAAAAATTTGACCTTCCATACAAAATGCATCAGAGCATTTTAAGCAATTAATTTTTTCGTATTTCGACCTATGTTCCTTAGGGAAAGTTCTTCAGTTTAATGGGTCATGTCATGATGCATAGGTATATCCTTTATGTTACATGTTGTATATCCGTTCAGATATATTATATCCTCGAACCCTGGAGAGAACCTTACCTGCCGTGTTGATAGAATTTACGCAAGCTGGTCTAAATAGCCGAGACTGTTGCAACAAGTTCGTGATATTGCTATAGTCCAAATTCCAGGTGCCTATTAACAGCGTCTGGAGCCCATGTTTGATATTTGCTAATGTATGCTTTTTGCCTGGAAATATAATACAATTTTATTCAAGGCGTAACCCCACGGCATCTAAGCAGGTTGATTTCAAGATATGCAACCATCGCTCGTATAATGCCTTAGATTAGAATATCGTTCAAATCAGCGCGAGATACGGGGCGTGGCGGTTACGTCCGTGGCCGCGTCAAAAATGTGCGCAAAACGTACTGAACCTTTAATAAACGGTTTATCTATCTATCTATCTAGCTATTTTGTATGGAAGTATGGGAGGGATATTTCTTTTTATAAGCTTGAACATTTTTATGTTTTTGTAACGCTCCCAGTCCAGCATGGAGTGAAGTTTTTTTTTTATGGCTCTGGTGGAACTTTATACTGAGTAGTTTACCTTTACAAATGATGTCGAGAAGCAATGACAATGACGACTCCTGCCACTGAAACAACCTGATCTGCACATTGCTGATCTGATACATTAAAGACAATTTGTCCTCTTTCGAGGTTTGAGTGACGTTTATGTTCAGTAAATGTACCAGCCTGTCGAAGAAGAACTTAAATGAATAAGGCCCGTATTTAATCAGCTCTCAAGAGTGACAGCGAGTTTGAGTTCGTATCAGAAATGTCATTTCAGTACAAAAGAGCCTGTCAAATCCATACTTAATATTGCGCTCAATCTTGAGATCGCTTTATAAATACGAGCCTAAGTATCAGTATCATCAGTATCATACCAAATATTTTTTTTGTTTTGTTTTTTGTAATAGGCAAACCAATTTGTCTGCCATCTCACCTGATGGAAAGTGATGATGCAGACGATGATGGACAATGTTTGCCTAGATAATGCCTATCATACTTGCCTTAAAAAGGCCCAGGTTATAACGTTGCGGAAACAGATCCGTACTAGTTCATACGGAGTGTAAAAAAAATGGAGTATGAACCTCTACATGAATCTGAATAACTTTAGCTAAGGAACTTAGGTCGAAATATAAAGGCTGTTTGAATCATTTTGTATGGAAGGTTTTTTTTTTCAATTTTCGACCTATGTTCCTTGGGGAGAATTATTTCAGTCTCATGTCTACACTACAGTGACCATTGAAACAGAGTGTTTCGCATCGCATTTATGAAAGATTTTTACAGCACGTCCGGGAGGAAAAGCAGCTGGTACATTCTATGTTTTTATCGCTCCCAGTCCAGCATAGAAGCCTTGGATTACCTTAAAACAGTTCTATGCGTAGGTGAAAGTATAAGAGGTGCATTAAGTGCACCCTTCATTCCAGTCAGAAAGGGCGTAATCATGTCTTCGCAGTGCGTCCATTGGATCGGGGTATCTCGCATCGCGTCGTCTTGCAGAAGACGACGCTGTCTGCAGAGAATTAAACAAAATTTCAAATACCTATATGAAAACAAAATTTAAATTATCTATCTAGTTACTATTATCACAGATAACGTCTGGGACCAACGGTTTAACGTGCCCTCCAAAGCACGGAATCCGAAAAAACTTTCTAAAGGCATAGTCGTAACTACAATAATCTATTTTATAAAGTCTACGTACTTGTAAAATATTTCGATCGGTTTTCCAGGTGAAATTCCTTCCTGTGCTGTCCTCAGAGAATCTGCCTGACCGGCCTGTTTTTTATCTCGTATCTCCGTTTGCTGAAATAAAAAAAAATGCTGAATTTACTTGTAGCACACGAACTAATTATCGTAACGTAGGTAATCACAACACACGTCTGAATATTATAGAAGTGGATTTCCTAGTTTACTGATCCCATAAACCCGTTGAAACGCGACCGGAGAGGTAATTTTATCGACTCGACAAAAAAACAGTCAGTGGCCAATCTAGTGGCCAATCTCCCAGAGCTACGCGAGAGTTGCGTAACACACAAGTGCACTCTCAATTCCTTCAATACCCTATTCTTAGCATCAGGCTGACTGACATGTTCAGAGAAAAATCAGGTGCAGGACGGACTATTTATATACCCACCCGACATGTTAAATTATATCTTACTTTTCGGACAGTCAGGTGATCAGCCTGCAATGTCCTTTACACTCCTACAACCCTAGCATAACCAAACTAGAAACAACAACACAAAGTCGTTATTCCCCACCGGAGATCGAAACCGGGACTTTCGGCTCAGACCATGGAAGCAGTTTGACAAACACAGTTAATAAAACAACATTCATCAATTCATACCTTATTTTCCGTATTGGCCTTAGCAATGTTCTCGTCACTAAGTGGATTATACAACTTTTGCGGAGGCGTTGTCGGCGAAGGAGCTTCAACGTTATCTTAAAATAAACAATACTGAATTTTACAGTGTGCTCTGGAAGAAACTGTAGGAGCCCGAACACGTATGTTTTTTATCACCAATCTGTTTTGTCTTTACTCAATTACAGTACCAAAAACATCGACGCTTATTTAGCAAACAGAGCAATGGATGGGGTGGATGTGGGTTATAAATCGTAGGTTATAAATGATGATTGTGATGATGATTTTTATAATGAAGAGAATGAATTTATACATACATAAATCACGCCTTTATCCCTAAGGGGGTAGGCAGAGCGAAAACGACCGAAAGGTCGTTCCGCCACGTCTGACAAGTTTTAAGGGTTATTTCAGATGGTCATGTGTATTGCTATAGTGACAGGTTGTTAGCCCATCGCCTAAATTGCAATACACTGAAACCCTCGAATCCCTTAGCTGGTTTTTACAGCATGCCCGAGAGGAAATGCAGCTGGCACATTCTATGTTTTTCTATCACTCCCAGTCCAGCATGGAAGATGGAATTAATTTATAGTGGACTCTATCCCATTATCTGCGGCCAAGAACTTTAGGCAAAGTCATACCTAAAACGGCTATCATTATCCCGTTTGGCCTCTTCGAGTTTCTATTTATGACCTTTGGACTTCGAAAAGCTAGCCAGACGCTTCAAAAAATCATAAAGCGATCTTCTGGGTCGTTGTATTTTCGCTCACAGTCACCAGTTTGGAAATGAATTGATCCCTTCCCATCTTCGTCAATTGATTGCAAGATCAATGAGCAAGTATAAGAAAAACAGCGTAGTACATGGATTAAATTATATTTACAAATTATTTCGAAGCTAGTAGTTTAAAACATGTTTGCCACCAGAGAGTAAACGATCGTGATAAGACAAGGATAACTTTAACTTTAGATGTTGTTAACATTTTTCCAAAGAAACATCGGTGGAAATATAAAAAGATGGCCTTGCCAAACAAATCGGTACCAGCCGATTGATTCATTTGGAAGCGTTTTTTTTTATATTTAGTATTCTTTGAAGAAAGTTGTTTAGTTTCATGGGTAAAAGCCATACACTAAAATTCGGCGAGCAAATTTTTTACACCTAATATAGAAAAACATAGAATTTGCCAGCTGCATCTCCTCCCGGGCATGCTGTAAAAATCAGCTAAGGGATTTGAGGGATTGCAATTTAGGCGATGGGCTGACAACCTGTCACTATAGCAATATACTTAATCTATCTGGAATAACCCTCAGAACATGTCAGACGAGGCGAAACGATCTTTCATTAGGTCGTTTACGCTCTGCCTACCCCATTAGGGATAAAGGCGTGATTATATATTTTTTTCTTTTTTATATATATAAGAATATTCATAAGAATGAATACACACCGATTCGCTCAGTCTCTCTCTTCATCAGTGGCCAAGAGCTCTTCCTAGTCCAAGCTGTAGTGGGTTTAGACGTTGTAGCAAGTTGCCTCAGCTTAAACTTATCATTTTTCTTACGGTCATCTTTGTCGCTTATTGGAGTTATTAGTACCTGTTGATAAAACACAGCGTGTTAGGGCAAACACTGGTGCCGATTGTAGGTTGTAGGCACAACTTACATTAGTTTTGTCCAGCCCAGCATGGAAGTATTATTATTACCTTAGATAAATCCACGTAATCATAATTAGCGTTAAGTACTGCTGCATCCGTATCGTTTTCCCTTAGAAATGCCTTCTCCTGCTTCGTTTTCTCTTTCAAATCCTGTTCTAATTGAAATTTCAAAAGTTTGATACGATCTTTAACTGGCACTTCATCAACATTCTCAGTTGAGACTTTATTTGATAAAACTGTAAAAATACATTTATACTGTTAAGAACTAAAATACAGTTTTATAGATTATTTGCACTCACAGTGCTATATTAAGTACTTTTAAATAATATTAGAAATAACCCTTATAACCATAATAAAATAATATTAGAGACGTAGGTCAGAAGGCAGCATCCCTTAAGTGGGATTGGGCTGGACATGTCGCTAGGATGCCAGATGCACTTTGGGCAGGAAGATCTACACATTGGGTCCCTCTTAACGCGAGACGGGCACGAGGTCGTCCCAGAAAAAGATGGCGTGACGAGCTGCATACGCCCAAAACTGGTTAGAGAAGGCTCAAAACAGGGAGGAATGGAAGAAGGGGAGGGAGGCCTTTGCCCTGCAGAGGGAAACCTCAGGCTGTTAAAAAAAAAAAAAAAAAATAACCCACACGACAGAAGAAGAAGAAAACGCAAAAAAAAAAACCGTGTCAGGAGATAACTTACCTAGTAAACCAAAAATACATATCCTAGCAATCATTGTTCTACTAACACACTACGTTCTTCATATCAAACTTACAACCCAACAAAACTAATCTAAAAACACATATTGGCCAGTGAATTAAAATCTTTCTAGCATATGTCAACAACAGTGGGAGTACAGTTGACTATCGATTTACCAAAGTAGGACATAAAAAGAAAGAATTCCAATTTCAGAGTTCCATGCTAAACTGGGAGTGATAGAAAAAAGAAGAATGCGCCAGCTGCATCTCCTCCCGGGCATGCTATAAAAATCAGCTAAGGGATTGCAGGATTACAATCAAGTATCGCTGTAGTGACAAATTATCCTAAATTACAATATACACTGCAACGTGCAACCTCAAATACTACCATCCCATTTTTTTCTTTTTTAAAGCACGCCCGGCACGAGAAGCAGCTGGTATATTTTATGTTTTTCTGTCGCTCCCAGTACGTAGAAGATAATGAGGTGATTCTTCCATGCTGGACTGGGAGTGAGAGAAAAATTGTAATTTAGGCGATGGGCTGACAACCTGTCACTGTAGCAATATTCAGATCAATCTGGAATAGCCCTCAAAACTTGTCAGACGAGGCGGAACGCCCTTTGCTTTGGTCGTTTACGTTCTGCCTAGCCTATTAAGGATAAAGGCGTGATTAATGTATGTATGGTACCTATGCATGCAGAAGTAAGTAAAGTCAGTTCACAAAACTGCGATGGAAATATAATAATTATAGTGATAGGTTGTCTGCAGGCTTTCTACTTAACAGCACTACACCAAACCCCTCATCCCTCTCAACTGATTCCTACAGTATACCCAGGAAGAGAAGTAACTGGAACCTTCTATGTTTTTCTGTTGCTCCCAGTTCAGTACGGAAGAAAGCCTTCAATGTGCCAACTGTACACCTAAGTAGCACAAAATTAAAGAAATAAGCACTTCAAAATGTTACGCAAAATATGCTTGTCTTCCCAACAGTGGTATCGCAGTAGTGGTACGGCGAAAACACGATCTTACTAATCTGCTGCAATTTTCTGTCAAGACAAAAAGAACAAGTTTTAATATAAACAACCTTTTCATAAGCGATAAGTACCTACAACAAAGTTTGCCAATTTAAACAATCAGAACTCCATATCACCATAAATTCGGAAATCGCCGATTACTGGACAGCTGTCTATTGCATATAGTAAGTTCACAATAATATTGGGGGGGTTAAGGGATGATACGGGGGCAAAAGGGGCGAGGGGGGGTCTCAACGCTCATTTCTCAGGTTCGACTTCCAGTATTGATATTGCTCGGTATTACGCCCCGAAAGCTGCCGGCAGGTTGTAGAGCGAAGAAATATTAGACAAGGTTTTATGTAACGTGATATTTCTAAAGTGGAGTGAGAAACATTCAGAAGAGCTGACCTGAGAAAACTTTCATGATAGACTGCGAGCTAAAAGTAAAATGTTTACTAGCCAACCTGTGCGTATTGAAGCCAGAATACTCGTAGGAACCGGAGAGTATAGGCACAGATTATAGGACGGCGAACTACACTAGACGTCACGTCAACGGCAACGGCGACGGCACGGCGACGATCACGTGACAATATCTATGGGAATCGATGACATGCCGTGACGGTGCCGTGCCGGCAAGTGGAAAAGCGTGTCATATAATTTCATTGATTTTTATACATTATCTCACCTACGATATCGTCGACGGTACCGTGCCGTCGCCGTTGCCGTTGACGTGCCGTCTAGTGGAAAAGCGCCCTTTAGGTGAACTTACCATAATATGCCATAGGGCTACTTTTCCTGAAAACCGTCATCAAATCGACATAATGGGCAGCAGCGCTCACTACTGTGAATACATACAAATATCATCATCAGTCTGTGTAAGCTTAGTGGGTATGGTAAATACCCCTCAATCACGCACGAGAAGTGAAGGCCCATTATCCAGCAATAGACTTTTAAGTCTAAGGCTCGTATTTATAAAGCGATCTCAAGTTTGAGAGTTGACAGGCCGTTTTGTACTGAAATAACATTTCTGATTCAAACTCAAAATCGCTGTCACTCTTGAGAGCTGATTATAAATACGGGCCTAAGTATAGAAGTATTATCAAAGCCGTATCTACAAATTCCTAAGTGAATGTTATCACAGAGTAATATTTGTTTAATCTGCAGGCGGGCGCATCCACCGCCGACTATTGCGACGATAATCTAGGCCTTACATTTAACATCCAGTATATTAAATGACAGTCGCCTGACATTGGTGTCGTATCGATTCGAGAAGTGGAATTCAATTTTCAATAATCACCTTTTATTATCTTCTAAGGACTGGAAGCGATAGAAACACATAGAATATGCCAGCTGCTTTATTCCCACCGGGCGTGTTGTAAAAAAGAAAAAAAGTGGGAAGGTATATGAGGTTGCACACTATTATATCGACTACGGAAATATGAATTAATGTAAGGGACAAAAGTAAATTTTTCAGAAAAGCCAAAAAACAATCGCAATTTTTTTATTTTCTTAATATCTTTTTTGTTTCTTGTCTGATTTAAATGACTTCTAGGGCGAAATAGCATAACATTTTGAACTGTTTATGTTAAAGATATCATTATCTGAGATATCCCTATAGTTTAGGAATTGACATGTCCCTTACATTAATTTTTTCTGTTAAAATGACCAAATTAAAAAAGAAAAATTAAGGTAACGTACATCTTATTATCAAATATGAGGTAAAATTGCAGTAAAGGACATCGATTTAATAGGATTTTTTTAAATAAATAGCCCAAAAACTTCATTTTAATCATTTATTTTTATGAAAATCCATATCCATACTTCCATACTATCCATACTAATATTATAAATGCGAAAGTGTGTTTGTTTGTTTGTTTGTGTGTTTGTTTGTTTGTCCTTCTTTCACGTCGCAACAGAGCGTCGGCATGACATGATTTTTTGTATGGGGATAGTTCGGTGGCTGGAGAGCGACATAGGCAACTTTTTTCCTCGGAAAAATATCTCATTTCCGTGGGAAAATTGATTATGTTGCAAAATTAAATTCCGCTAGATGGCGTCACTGTAATTCCACAAGACGGAACACGGTACGATGAACGAACAGAACGTTACAGGATCTTGATTATTAAGTCTTATTACCAAAAATAAAGAAAAATCAAATGAATCTGTATCTGGGCAGGAAGCAATAAAAAACATATCAGTTGCTTTTCTTCTCTGGATAATTGATTAGCCAAAAGAAGGATTCGATCGTTTTGGTGCATTGTAATTCTCGGAATGGGCGACAACCTCTCACCCTCAGAATTTGTCAGATGTGACGGAAACGGTGTTATGTAATCCACTGATGCTCTGTCTACTCCGCAAGGAATACAGGTATGATTATATGTATGGATCAGAAATGCGATCACAACCTCTCACCTTTTCATCCCTAACATGGATCTATTTGGCTCAGTTTTCTTTCAACTCACAAACCTGCATCTCTGACGAATATATTTGGCTCAGTTTCCTTTCAACTCAAAAGGCTGCATCTCTGTTTAATACGTATCCCATTCGCATTTGGAACTATAAAAATGTCTTTATGCTTTTCTATACGCTCTCCTATATAAAAAGAAACAAAAAACGGCATCTCTGAAGGATTTGTGAAGCTCAGTTACCTTTCATTTCAGAAGGCTACATCTCTGAAGGATCTATTTGGCTCAGTTTCCTTTCAATTCAAAAAGCTGCATCTCTGATGGATCTTTTGGCGAAGTTTCTTTCAACTCAAAAGGCTGCATCTCTGACGCATGTCTTTGGCTCAGTTTTCTTTCAATTCAAAAAGCTGCATCTTTATCGAATCTATTTGGCTCAGTTTCCTTTCAACTCAAAGGCTGCATGTCTGTTCAATATGTATCCCATTCGCATTTGGAACAAACAGATTGTCTTCAAGCTGTTCTATACGCTCTCCTCTAAAAAAAACAAAAGGAGGCATCTCTTAAGGATTTATAAAGCTCAGTTACCTTTCATTTCAGAAGGCTGCATCTCTGGCGGATCTTTTAGGCTCAGTTTCCTTTCAACTCAAAAAGCTGCATCGCTGATGAAACTATTTGGCTCAGTTTCCTTTCAACTCAAAAGGCTGCATCTCTGACGGATCTATTTGGCTGAGTTTCTTTTCAATTCAAAAAGCTACATCTCTGTCGGATCTATTTAGCTCAGTTTTTTTTTTCAACTCAAAATGCTGCATCTCTGTTCAATACGTATCCCATTCGCATTTGGAACAAAAAGATTGTTTTCATGCTTTTCTATACGCTCTCCTATAAAAAAAAACACAAAAGACGGCATCTCTGAAGGATTTATAAGGCTCAGTTACCTTTCAATTTAGAAGGCTGCATTTCTGACGAATCTTTATGGCTCAGTTTCCTTTCAACTTAAAAAGCTGCATCTTTGATGGATCTATTTGGCTCAGTTTAGGTCGTTTTTGCTCTGCCTACCCCATTAGGGATAAAGGCGTGATTCTAAGTATGTATGTATGTATTTGGCTCAGTCTCCTTTCAATTCAAAAAACTGCATCTCTGATAGATCTATTTGGCTCAGTTTCCTCTCAAATCAAAATTGATCAATTTGGCTCAGTTTTCTTTCAACCTAAAAGGCTGCATCTTTGACGGATCTATTTGGCTTAGTTTCCTTTCAATTAAAAAGGCTGCATCTCTGTTTAATACGTAACCCATTCGCAATTTGAACAAACAAATTGTTTACATTAACTTATAAGTATACGCTCTCATAAAAAAAAAAAAAAAAAAAAGCGGCATCTCTGACGAATCTATAAAGTTCAGTTTCCTTTCTATTTAAAAAGCAATGGATAGTTCAACAGTGACCATGCGGGCGAAGCCGCGGGTAACGCAAAAAACACATGCCAAATAAAGCCGGCCTATTTACGGCTCGTATTTTATAAAGCTATCTCAAGATTGAGAGCAATATTAAGTGCGGATTGACATGTGATTTTGTACTGGAATGACGTTTCTGATACGAACTCAAACTCTCTGTCACTCTTGAGGGCTGATTATAATTACGGGCCTAAGAAGATGACTGGTGCGGAGAAAGCTTATACTTTTTTTTCGTTCACTTAATTAGTTAGTTTGTATTGTCCGCTGATTATGTGCGTGCGCATCTATCTACTCGCGCGCTCTTTCTAACGCAAGATTTCTATGACTTGTATGACAAGGATGGCTATTGAGAGCTTTGTCTACCTCTGCAGTAAATAAACAAATTGAATGAGTGATAATAATGTGAGTAGAAAAAAATAGAAACACCATGGTTTTAAATTAAAGTAAGGGACATTATAAACAAAATCACGGTGGAAAATTTTGACGTAAGAAGCAAATTAATTATTATGTTATACCAAGTATGATGTAAGGGTCAGTTAATAAGAGGTACTTAAAATGTTCTGAATAGTTTACAATTAATGTAAGGTGCAAGTAGCTATAATTTAAAAATATCATAATAACGTAACCCAATACCTGCCAACCTTATTGTTTTCAAACAAAAAGTTGCTGAAGCTCAACGCCTTATTCGTAAAGCACTTGCAGATTCGTTTCGACAGTTTTGCGATAGTATTAGTGAGATCGTGTCCAGTAGTGAGATGTGGCATAAGATGCAATGGCTTAAAGGTTATAGAGCGGTCAGATCTAATTTGGACTGGGAAAGGGCTTGTGAATTTTTAAGACAGCTTACACCTGATTACGTTTTGCCGCCAACTCCAGTTTTTACATCTGAAAATGTACAGCTAGAGGCCCCGATTTCAATGCAGGAACTTAGTAATACATTAAAGACAAGAGACACGGCGCCAGGGATAGACGAAATTTCCTATTCTATGATATATCACTTTTCTAACAAGCAAGTCCTAGTCGACATGTTTAACAGATGTTTATTTCAAGGAGTGGTTCCTAGGCAATGGAGGGACGTGAGGGTGGTTCCCATTCCAAAACCAGGGCGTGATCCGAATGCTATTTCATCGCTGAGGCCGATATCACTAATTTCTTGCCTTTGTAAAACATTGCATAATATTATTACTAGAAGACTTGAATGGTATTTTGAGAGCAATGAATTATTTTCTTGTAATACTGTTGGGTTTCGGAGAACACAGTCATGTTTGGACAATTTGGTTCGATTAGTTACGCAGATCCAGTTGGGTTTTACAGATAGACAACATACCCTTGGTTGTTTTATTGATATAGACAATGCATATAACAATGTTGACATTGTAAAAGTAGTTTCTAAATTGGATGAATTTGGCGTAGGAGCATCTATTTGTAGATACATATGGGAATATCTTAAAGAAAGGCATATTACAATAATAGAGTCGGGAAGTAACAGCTCAATCACTAGATGGACTTGCAAAGGTTTGGCTCAAGGTGACCCTATGTCACCAATTTTATTTAATATTGTTACTAGCGAAATCTGTAAAACTATAGTAAATGTATTCGTGTCACAGTACGCTGACGATTTTGTTCTTTATGTAACAGGTAGTAATTTAAGATTGATGACAGTTACTCTCCAAGAAGCTGTGGACAGTCTGACAGTATTGTTGCGAAATCTAGGACTTGAAGTATCATCGAGTAAAAGTAAATTGTGCTTGTTTTCTAGAGGTAGATCTCGTAAGCAGACCAGAATAAATATTGGCAATGTCAGTCTGGAGAATGTTGCTACAGTAAAGTATTTAGGACTATGGCTTGATAGATCTTTGCGATGGGGAAAACAGATAAATGAAGTGCGTGAAAAATCTAGCAAATTTTTAAATGTTTTTAAAGTCTTAGCAGGAACATCTTGGGGAGTTCACCCTATACATTTAAGACGCCTATACATAGCTATTATTCGTAGCAGATTAGATTTTGCAAGCTTTCTTTTCGACAATTGTGCCAAGACTAATATTGTAAAATTAGACAGGGTTCAAAATCAGGCCTTAAGGGTAATAGGGGGTTTCATTAAGAGCACTCCAATACATGCTATGGAATCGGAGTTATGTCTTCCTCCATTGTTTATTAGACGTAAATATTTAGCATCTAAATTTTATTTAAAATCCAGATCGATTAATAGAGGTCAGACCATTTCGATAATATCTAGATTTGCTGCGGTTTGTGAGCAGGCTCCTTATTGGAGGAATAAAAAGAAGCCACTTCTAGCTTTGATACATGATAAATTAGCAGGACAACAGGTACATAATTCGTATAAGTTAGAGATGTTTTCACTATCGACATGGATGACAAATATTGACATCAGATCGCATATGAGGTTAGATATTAATAGTATAGAAGGGTCAAAGAGGTGTTATTCTTCATTAATATTATGTAAAAGATCTGATGAAACTATAAATGAAAGATATTCTCATTTCTATCAGATTTACACTGATGGATCCAAAGATGGTGATGGCGTTGGAGCAGCATTCTTTGATCCTCAATGTAATATAGCAGCCAGTTTTAAATTAAATAATAAAATACCTATAATGGGAGCAGAACTACAAGCCATTTCTGAGTGTTTGTCGTACATTAGTTCTTGTAGTGAAACGAATTATGTAATATTGAGTGATTCTAAGAGTGCTCTTCAACATTTAGCTCGGTGCACCTCGGGTAAGCGAGGACGCCCAGAAGCTTATACTATACTAGATCAGTTCTTATTATTGCAGAGAAGTGGAAAAAATATAAAGTTTCAATGGATCCCATCACATGTGAATCTGATAGAAAATGAGCAAGTTGATAAGTTGGCTAAATTGGGGATAAATGAAGGCATTATTGTCAACCAGCTACCCTTTTTTGCGGATCTTTTAAGGGAAGTTAAAACATACTGTTATGACATTTGGAAAGAGTACTTTGATGAAAGATCCAAAGAAAAGGGTATATGGTATAAAACTATTACTTCTGAACCACCAAAAATACCATGGTTCTCAGAAGTTCGTATGAAAAGACAGTTATTGGTGATGAGTATGCGCCTGCGCACCGGGCACATCCCACTGAGTGCGTATGGTCACATGATGAGGGTTTTAGATTCGCCAAACTGTGCGGTATGTAACGTTAGAGAAGATAATTACCACGCCTTAGTGGAGTGTGCCCGGGTTAGGGTAGAAAGAGAGGCACTGGAGTTAGAAGCACAATGTAAGTTTTGCGAAGTAGGTAATGTGAATATAATTTTATCAAATCCTACATCCTCAATTGCTATTAAGTTGTGTTATGCTATGTTAAAATTAATTAAGTGTAGACATTAGTTTTATAGCTATCTAATGGGGCTGACATAGTCGCCCAGCGACTAAAGCCTTTTTCTTTCAATAAAGATTTAAAAAAAAAAAAAAAACGTAAGCGGTATTCATTCATAAATGTGGTAATTTTAACTTAAAGTAAGGTCCAAAATAATAAAAACTTTTTGTTCTTTGCTTTATTTTAAGTGCAAAATAAATATATAAATCTTGGATTTTGACATCGTTTTAAAGCGAATAAACAAAAACGTTGATTGTCCTGCAGTACAGTTATTTATTTGTTCAAATTTTAAAAGAGTTTGAGTATTAAGTAAAGGTATTTTAAATTTTAAAAAGATCTAAAATAAGAAAATTGTATTTTATGCGTTTTCATGGAAAAAATCTGTGATATAAGATTACGGGTACGGGAGGGAAGTGTAATCTCTCGGTCAAATCACATCGTTTACCTATAGGTAATCGAACTTCACTTACAGTTACAGGTAAGTTCCTGCGTAAGGGCACAGATTATTAAATAGTGGTCTAAGTAAGGGTCAATGTTTATTTTTGTGAATTGATGTAAGATGCACATCGGACTTGAAAAACATAACTTGTAATAGCGTAAGGGAAATCAATTGGTTAATATGTTGAGTAACTTATCGTATGAGACATATTGTATTTTTTATGTCCGTTAACGTACTTTTAACCCCCATTTTTGATATTTTTGTTCACTTTTTTGTTGCGGTAAGGGACATTTTTTTCAAGATATCAAAAAGTTATATATACCATTCGATAGAGCTCAAAATTCTGAATCTAATGATGTATATAACTCAAAATCGCCAAAATGTCCCTTACATTAATTCATATTTCCGTAGTCGATATATTCTGTGGTGCACATTGCGCAGTGTATTGTAATTTAGGATAACTTGTCACTACCTACAGCGATACTTGCCTTTAATATTTCTCAGACGCGTGGCGAAACGACTTTTGTTTAGGTCGTTGACTCCCTGCCTGTCCCACTAGGGATAAAGGCATGATTTTATGTCTTTAGAAAAGGACTTAGTAAGTCAAGGACATCGTTTACCTTCGTTTAGGGCTGATCCCGAGCCCTTCTCGAGTGCCGCGTCAGTCGAGTGTCGGTTATCACTGTAATGTATGACGTCATTAGGGCTGCCACACTACTCTTAGGCCCGTATTTATAATCAGCTCTCAAGAGTGACAGCGAGTTTGAGTCCGTACCAGAAATGTCATTACAGTACAAAATGATCTGTCAAATTCATATTTAATATTGCTCTCAATCTTGAGATCGCATTATAAATACGACCCTTAGATCTCCACTCTACTTTTTCTGTTTCGTTTTTAAGATGAAAGCGTAGCTACTTATTATAGGTACTTTCTTTTCGAAAGGCACGATTTGTGATAACAATGCTCGACCAGTTGTTGCTTTTGTGTGAAATATCAAATGGACAATAAAAAACCGTCCAAGTGCGAGTCAGACTTGCGCGCGAAGGGTTTCGTACCATCATTTATAAAAATGGCAAAAAAAAAACATATCTGTTGTCCGACTCGCACTTGGCCAGTTTTTAGTATTTTTTTTGTTATAGCGGCAACAGAAATACAGTCATCATCTGTGAAAATTTCAACTATCACGGTTTATGAGAAACAGCCTCCGAAACATTATCTACGAAAACGAGCAAAATAATCACGTTTTTTGTATGGAAGCCCCCCTTAAATATTTAATTTATTTTGTTTTTAGTATTTGTTGTTATACCGGCAACAGAAATACACCATCTGTGAAAAACTCTCAACTCTCTAGCAACCACGGTTCATGAGTTACAGCCTGGTGACAGACAGACGGACAGACGGACGGACGGACGGACGGACAGCGAAGTCTCAGTTATTACTGAGATTATTGATTGTCTACCTATTGGTAGACAGATATTATGTTTGCCCTTAACCACCACCACCCACAAGTTTTTCAGTCGCTCCGTGATCATGATGTATGAAACTACATCGAAATATCGGACACAAAATGGAAAACCACGGTAAATTTCCCGTTATTAATCAATTTAATGTTGATAACCGTGAGAGCTTTAAAAAGACTATCTCAGTAATAGGGTCCCGTTTTGACCCTTTGGGTACGGAACCCTAAAAATAAGTAGGAAAAAGGAATACTGGTACTGAGTGCCAGCCCTGAAACCTGCGTGTAATAGATATCTATTACTGGCCACTTGTCTCAAGCACGCGTGTGGTATCGTACAATGTGGGATGTAGGTTACCACAGCTCTACGGCTCGTATTTATAAAACAATCTCAAGATTGAGAGCAATATTAAGTGCGGATTTGACAGGTCATTTTGTACTGGAATGACATTTTCTGATACGAACTCAAACTCGCTGTCACTCTTGAGAGCTGATTATAAATACGGGCCTACGATTTATAATCACTTAGAGGAAAAGTTAATTGTTCTGAAACACACATCAAAGAAAACAACATATTCTGTTTTTTATGTATTTTTGCATTCATAGTACTATTTAATTTCTAAAATATGTGAAACAAGGATTCAAGCATTCAACCGCAGACAGGATTTGAACCTGCAACCTTGGAATACCGTCGGCCCTAACCAATTGAGCTACTGCGGCCACTCATGACGATCTTAGAAATAACCAGTCACTTAATTTACTGATCTGGATGTGAGCCATAGTAGCTCAATTGATTAGTTAGTACAGTATTCCAAGATTGCGGGTAAATTCAGTCTGCGTTAGATTCTTTTTTATCAGACATTCAGGTGATATACCTAGTCCATACCAAATAGGGATGTTGACTGGGTGGCTAAAAAAATTCAAAACGTTTTTACTTAAAACTGAAAACTTAAGCTAAACTTAGGCTAAAATAACTGTGGGTCTCATTCATCATTTGAAAAAAATGCACATTTAGATTTAATAATCGAGTTAAAATATAGAAGTAATTGATTTGAGTAGTCAATATTTACAAGCCAGTGACGTTACAACCCAGTATTTTCATACAAAAAACCGTTTTTGACATTTCATAAAATGTTGCTGATTTGACTACTAGGAAAATAGCGTATTAAGGGCAATCTGGCAAAACCAAATTAGGGGTCACCGTGAGAATCGAATCCATGCCCTCCGCACAGAGAGCTCGACTCTCGAATCATTATCTCCATAGGCAGAATAACCGATAAACAAACAGTATAGCACTAAACAAAGGCACAAACATTTTATCACCTCATACGAGGTGTTACACCAAAACAGGGTGTTAATATCCGTACCCAAACATTTCCAATCAGCCGGGAAGATTTTTACCGCGCCTAATTGAGCGAAAGCGCGCACCGGAAGCTATAAAAGTTATTAATTGGTTTCCCGCCATCCCCGGCCGGAGGTAGTAAATACACCCGCCACTATTTCCGGTCAATCGACACGCCAGCCTTTTGGAGGGAAAAGGATAATGGTGCTTTTCGCTACTTGTTAGATGGGAAAAGTAGTTTGGTGGTAAATTTTGATTTATCATCGTATTTATTGTTTTATTTTTGCCATGTCCATTTGTTTCTTGTTTGTTGTAATTTGGGCGACGTTATAGTTGGTTATTTAGTTTTTTATACATTTATTTGGACTACCTTATCTATGCATGTTATGCAAATTGCGAAAGCCCGCGGTTAGTACTTAATTTAAAATTTGGAGCCCTACGCTAAACTCATGATGATAATAAAAAATTACAACATGACTTGAGATCAATGCTTCAGATACTAAGGCTCGTATTTATAAAGCAATCTCAAGATTGAGAGCAATATTAATTATGGATTTGACAGGACAAATTGAACTGAAATGACATTTCTGATAGGTACGAACTCAAACTTGCTGTCAATCTCACAAGTGCTGATTATCAATACGGGCCTAAGAGATCAATGCTTGAGATACTAAGGCTCGTATTTACAAAGCAATCTCAAGCAATCGCAAGATTGAGAGCAATAATAAGTTTGGATTTGACAGGTCGTTTTGTACTGAAATGACATTTCTGATACGAACTCAAATTCGCTGTGACTCTTGAGAGCTGATTATAAATACGACCCTAAAAAAGTTTCTTTGTAAATCCAAGATAGTTCCTAGAATAATATTATTTGACTCGCTACTGTACACTCATCAAATACTTCATTAGTTGTTATTTACCAGGTGTACATAGAAAAATTAAAAAAAAAATAAAAAAAAAAAATACGGGCCTAAGTATAGTAGTTATTATCAAAGCCGTATCTACAAATTCCTAAGTGAATGTTATCGCAGAGTAATATTTGTTTAATCTGCAGGCGGGCGCATCCACCGCCGACTATTGCGACGATAATCTAGGCCTTACATTTAACATCCAGTATATTAAATGACAGTCGCCTGTCATTGGTGTCGTATCGATTCGAGAAGTGGAATTCAATTTTCAATAATCACCTGTATTATCTTCTAAGGACTGGGAGCGATAGAAACACATAGAATATGCCAGCGGCGTGTTGTAAAAAAGAAAAAAAAGTGGAAAGGTATTTGAGGTTACACACTATCATATAATTATATTGAGTGGTGCACATTAAGCGATACTTGCCTTTAATATTTCTCAGACGCGTGGCGAAACGACCTTTGTTTAGGTCGTTGACTCCCTGCCTGTCCCACTAGGTATAAAGGCATGATTTTATGTCTTTAGAAAAGGACTTAGTAAGTCAAGGACATCGTTTACCTTCGTTTAGGGCTGATCCCGAGCCCTTCTCTAGTGCCGCGTCAGCCGAGTGTTGGATATCACTGTAATGTATGACGTCATTAGGGCTGCCACACTACTCTTAGGCCCGTATTTATAATCAGCTCTTGAGACTGACAGCGAGTTTGAGTCCGTATCAGAAATGTCATTACAGTACAAAATGATCTGTCAAATTCATATTTAATATTGCTCTCAATCTTGAGATCGCATTATAAATACGACCCTTAGATCTCCACTCTACTTTTTCTGTTTTGTTTTTAAGATAAGAGCGTAGCTACTTATTATACGTACTTTCTTTTCCTCTTTTTTTGAGGGTTTTTGTTGAGGGTTTTTGTGCGGTGAGCACATGACAGCTAGACCTATTGTTGCCTTTAGTTAAGTATACAGCATTATGAGCTGATTGATAGTATACAACGAGTAACATAGAATTGGTACTCGTATATGCACCCTGAAGGATGTGACTGCCCTTAAAACTGATCAAATGTTCCCAAGGGTATGGACGTTTTATTTATGGGAAATGTTATAATTTTAGGAACAATGCATAATGCAATCATACTTTTGCCTTTGTGAAAGGTAAGATTTGTGATAACAATGCTCGACCAGTTGTTGCTTTTGTGTGAAATATCAAATGGACAATAAAAAAACCGTCCAAGTGCGAGTCGGACTCGCGCACCAAGGGTTCCGTACCATCATTTATAAAAATGGCAAATAAAATCATATCTGTTGTCCGACTCGCACTTGGCCAGTTTTTAGTATTTGTTGTTATAGCGGCAACAGAAATACACCATCTGTGAAAAACTCTCAACTCTCTAGCAACCACGGTTCATGAGTTACAGCCTGGTGACAGACAGACGGACGGACGGACGGACGGACAGCGAAGTCTCAGTTATTACTGAGATTATTGATTGTCTACCTATTGGTAGACAGATATGTTTGCCCTTAACCACCACCACCCACAAGTTTTTCAGTCGCTCCGTGATCATGACGTATGAAACTACATCGAAATATCGGACAATAACCCAAAATGGAAAACCACGGTAAATTTCCCGTATTTAATCAATTTAATATTGATAACCGTGAGAGCTTTAAAAAGACTATCTCAGTAATAGGGTCCCGTTTTGACCCTTTGTGTACGGAACCCTAAAAATAAGTAGGAAAAATGAATACTGGTACTGAGTGCCAGCCCTGAAACCTGCGTGTAATAGATATCTATTACTGGCCACTTGTCTCAAGCACGCTTGTGGTATCGTACAATGTGGGATGTAGGTTACCACAGCTCTAAGGGGCATGGCAAATAGGAAGCGGTGCGGCGCGGGCAAGGCGGAGGCGCTTAAATTTTGTATGTAATTTACGTCTGCGCAGCGCAGCCTGATTTGAAGTTTCTATACAAAAACGACGCATCGGCGATGCAACGGTGCCGCACCGCTTCCTATTTGCTATGCCCCTAAGATTTAAAATCACTTTGAGGAAAAATAAATTGTTCTGAAACACACATCAAAGAAAACAACATATTCTGTTTTTTTTATGTCTTTTTGCATTCATAGTAGGTACTATTTAATTTAATTTCTAAAATATGTGAAACAAGGATCAAGCATTCAACCGCAGACAGGATTTGAACCTGCAGCCTTGGAATACCGTCGGCTCTAACCAATTGAGCTACTGCGGCCACTCATGACGATCTTAGAAATAACCAGTCACTTAATTCACTGATCTGGATGTAGTAGCTCAATTGGTTAGTTAGTACAATTCAGTCTGCGTTAGATTCTTTTCTATCAGACATTCAGGTGATATACCTAGTCCATACCAAATAGGGATGTTGACTGGGTGGCTAAAAAAATTCAAAACGTTTTTACTTAAAATTGAAAACTTAAGCTAAACTTAGGCAAATAACTGTGGGTCTAATTCATCACTTGAAAAAAATGCACATTTAGATTTAATAATCGAGTTAAAAATATACAAGTAATTGATTTGAGTAGTCAATATTTATCACAGAAGCGACTTTCTCTAATCAGTGATATTTATAAGCCAGTGACGCCACAACCCAGTATTTTCATACAAAAAAGCGTTTTTTGACATGTCATAAAAAGTTGCTGATTTGACTAGTAGGAAAATAGCGTAATTTGACAAAACCAATTTAGGGGTCACCGTGAGAATCGAATCCATGCCCTCCGCACAGAGAGCTTCACTCTCGAACCATTATCTCCATAGGCAGAATAACCGATAAACAAACAGTATAGCACTAAACAAAGGTACAAACATTTTATCACCTCATACAAGGTGTTACACCAAAACAGGGTGTTAATATCCGTACCCAAACATTTCCAATCAGCCGGGAAGATTTTTACCGCGCCTAATTGAGCGAAAGCGCGCACCGGAAGCTATAAAAGTTATTAATTGGTTTCCCGCCATCCCCGGCCGGAGGTAGTAAATACACCCGCCACTATTTCCGGTCAATCGACACGCCAGCCTTTTGGAGGGAAAAGGATAATGGTGCTTTTCGCTAGTTGTTAGATGGGAAAAGTAGTTTGGTGGTAAATTTTGATTTATCATCGTATTTCTTGTTTTTTTTGCCATGTCCATTTGTTTCTTGTTTGTTGTAATTGGTTATTTAATTTTTTATACATTTATTTGGACTACCTATGCATGTTATGCAAATTGCGAAAGCCCGCGATTATAGTACTTAATTTAAAATTTGGAGCCCTACGCTAAACTCATGATGATAATAAAAAATTACAACATGACTTGAGATCAATGCTTCAGATACGAAGGCTCGTATTTATAAAGCAATCTCAAGATTGAGAGCAATATTAAGTATGGATTTGACAGGACAAATTGAACTGAAATGACATTTCTGATACGAACTCAAACTTGCTGTCAGTCTCACAAGTGCTGATTATCAATACGGGCCTAAGAGATCAATGCTTGAGATACTAAGGCTCGTATTTACAAAGCAATCTCAAGATTGAGAGCAATAATAAGTTTGGATTTGACAGGTCGTTTTGTACTGAAATGACATTTCTGATACAAACTCAAATTCGCTGTGACTCTTGAGAGCTGATTATAAATACGACCCTAAAAATGTTTCTTTGTGAATCCAAGATAGTTCCTAGAATAATATTATTTGACTCGCTACTGTACACTCATCAAACCTTTCATTAGTTGTTATTTACCAGGTGTACATAGAAACTCAATTTAAAACTACGATGAAAAACAAACATTAACCACGAAAAAACCTTTTTCACCCAAAGAGGTGGCCGTGATCGGTTCCCCATTCATGTTCCTAGCCTTTTTCCCGTATTTCACGGGGTCGGCTACCTAATCTAGAGGTTGAACGAGGGTACTGGTTTTTACACAGAGCGACTGCCATCTGACCTCCGCCACCCAGAAGGGAAACCAGACCCAATCCTAGATTAGGTTACACACAACCTTTGAATTTCTTTGTAGGTGTGTGCAGGTTTCCTCACGATGTTTTCCTTCACCGTAAAAGCGCCGAATAAACGTACATATGAAATTCGAAAACCGAAAAACACATAGGTACGTGGTGGGATACGAACCACGATCTCCTGCACAGAAGGCCGCGGCCCTTTCAACTACACCATCCGGGCTTGCCACTCTGATCGGTTCCCCATTAATATAAAAAATATTCGGAGGGTAATCCTGCAAAACACAGCTTATTTACGAGACTACACTCCGCCTATTTCGGTTTGTATGGTCCAATGTAAAAAAGAACGCGATACCATTACGTAAAGGCTTTTAAATTTAATAAGACATAATGTACCGAAATATATAAGCCCGGATGGTGTAGTGGATAGGGCCGCGGCCTTCTATGCAGGTTCGAATCCCACCACGTACCAATATGTTTTCGGTTTTCGAATTTCATATGTACGTTTATTCGGCGCTTTTACGGTGAAGGAAAACATCGTGAGGAAACCTGCACACACCTACGAAGAAATTCAAAAGGTTGTGTGTAACCTAATCTAGTATTGGGTCTGGTTTCCCTTCTGGGTTGCGAAGGTCAGATGGCAGTCGCTCTGTGTAAAAACCAGTACCGTCGTTCAATTACCTAGATTAAGTAGCCGACCCCGAGAGATACGGGAAAAAGGCTAGGAAGGAAGAATGTACCGAAATATATAAGGAGAAAGAGCTGGTGAGCTGGCATTTAGTTCATGAACTCAAACAACAAGAGCAATGCTCTTAATTAAAGAAGACCGAATCGGGATACTTAGTGAAGGACGTCCTGAAACTAGGTGGGGAAATGATGTTCGTAAGTGGGCAGGGATGGGATAAGAGCGGCTGAAGACTAAGCTAAGTGGCGTGCCACTTTGGTGGAAGTTGCATCCACGCCGCGTGACGTCCTCGTGACGAGAAGCACGCACGGCTTGCGTGAAAATCTCGTTTGAAAGTTATATCTCGTCTCTTCTGTAAAATTGGGTCGTAATATACCGGGCCTTTAAAAACGCTTATCACTTGCACCACACGTCACCACGCGAGTCGCAAGTAATTACGCGAATAAGGTGGCTTACAGACTCTCCATAAAAAGCCAAGTGCAGTTAATTCGGTAAAAGCTTTCCATTGTCCCTGTACCGCAGCGACTTCGATTACCCGATTATCCAGCGTCCTTGTACAGGGCGACAAGGGTTTATATGAACGTGACGAAAAGTATATGAAAGTATTAAAAAAAGCGAGTTACGAGGAGACCGTGGAATAAATAAAAACATTAAAATAATTTACAGCTCACAATCAGACCTGTCTCTATCACACACACACACGCACGCACAGGAAAAGGAACTAACAGATTTTAGACAGAGACAGGTATCCATACCCTTACGTAGAAGAACGTCCCTTTAGCAAAATGTCCCTAGTCCCTTTCTCATAAAGCCCTTTTTCGTATAATGTCCCTTGCGCAAAATGTCTCTTTTAGATAGATTTGGTTCAAATAGTGGGCCCAAGTAATAAAATTGGAAAAAAGCATAGGTACATTTTGCGAAAAGGGACATTTTGCGAAAAGGGACGTTTTGCGAAAGGGACATCATGAGGAGGAGACATTTGCGACCGAGGGACATTTTGCCAAGCCAAGTGCATACATACATACATACATACATACATAAAATCACGCCTGTATCCCTAATGGGGTAGGCAGAGCAAAAACGACCTAAACATAGGTTGTTCCACCACGTCTGACAAGTTTCGAGGGCTAATACAGATGATGATTATGTATATTGCTATAGTGACGGGTTGTCAGCCCATCGCCTAAATTGCAATACACTGAACCCTCGATTCCCTTAGCTGATTTTTACAGCATGCACGGGAGGAGATGCAGCTGGCACATTCTACGTTTTTCTATCACTCCCAGTCCAGCATGGAAGCACATTCACACACATTCTATTGTCCCTGTACCGCAACGCCTTCGATTACCCGATTAGCCCGCGTCCTTGTACAGGGCGACAAGGGTTTATATGAACTGCCTCCGTGGTCTAGTGGTCTAAGCCATGGGCTCACGACCCGGTGGTCCCGGGTTCGATTCTCGGCGGGGGACAATGACTTTGTGCTGTTGTTTCTAGTTTGGGTATAGGACATTTCAAGTTGATCACCTGATTGTCCGAGAAGTAAGATGATCAGGGATAAAGGCGTGATTATATGTAGGTATGTCATTGTGCGCAAGGGAAATTTTACGGAAAGGGCATTTCGCGAAAGCGAAATTTTGCGAAAGGGACATAATGTGGAAGGAACATTTGCGTCCGAGGGGCATTTCGCGCACACACCTTCATTTGAAGCCTTGTCGCGCTGTAAGCGAATAATAGGATTACCAGTTTAGAAAACAAAATCCTATAAAATTGATGGTTTTAGACAAAAGGTTAGCTTCAGTTTGTTTTTGTGATGATAAATCAGCTAAAACCACTGATTAGAGAAAGGTGGCTAAAACAGATAATTATGTCGAAAGACACGACTGAATTAAGTAATTTTGAATAAAATAAATATATCAGGAGTGAAACGCGTAGCTGACCAAACTTAAGGGTGTAAATCTCCCCATGAAACTGAACAACTTTCCCCAAGGAACATAGGTCGAAATACGACAAAAAAAATTGAACCCCCTACGAAATGACTCGAGCCGCTGACAGCATTTTTATGGGAGGGCCAAATTTTTTTCATATTTTGACCTACGTTCCTTGGGGAAAGTTGTTCAGTTTCATGGGTGAAATCACACTCTAAAGTTTGTTCAGCAAATTTTTTTTTTACTCGCTGTATATTTTTATTTCTTTTTAAGGTTCCGTACCTCAAAAGGAAAAGTCGGCCAAGTGCGAGTCGGGCTCGCGCACGAAGGGTTCCGTTACCCTTATCTATACAACATAACTGAACATAACAACATGACTGAGTAAAAAACATCTAAACTATTGCAGTTATAATATTAGTTAAGGATATTATTTCATCTTCTTTGTTCTAGATGTCGCTAGTAGGTTCTTAAAACGCACTGATCTGACAGTGATGATTGGTTTTGCTGACTTAACATTAGATGTCGCTAGTAGGTTTTTAAAACGCGGTCTCGGTAGGTTTCAACCAAATCACGTTTGTTGGTTTATTTTGTTTTTAGTATTTGTTGTTATAGCGGTAATCTGGCGGCAATAGACATACACCATCTGTGAAAATTTTAGGTACCTTATCTTATCTCTTAGGGATAAAGGCGTGATTATATGTATGTATGTATGTATGATTATCTTCCTAGCCTTTTTCCTGTATTTCACAGGGTCGGCTACCTAATCTAAGGGATTGAACGAGGGTACTGGTTTTTACACAGGGCGACTGCCATCTGATCTCCGTAACAAAGAAGGGAAACCAGACCCAATCCTAGATTAGGTTACACACAACCTTTGAATTTCTTCGTAGGTGTGTGCAGGTTTCCTCACGTCCTTCACCGTAAAAGCGCCGAATAAAACGTACATATGAAATTCGAAAACCAAAAAACACATTGGTACGTGGTGGGATTCGAACCACGACCTCCTGCACGGAAGGCCGCGACCCTATCCACTACACCATCCGGGCTTCAAACTGACTGTACGTACCTATTAGAAAAAAAAAGATAGCAGTGCAAGTACAACAAGAGTACCTCAGAGGGTTCGGACGTTAACGAAAAAACTTCGGCAAGTTAATGAGAAAAGTTATAGGGGGCACTTTGTTCACGTTACTCATATGTACCTACCTCCACATTTTATATTCTTCTGTTCTCCTAGATGTAACCCAACCAGCAAAACAGTCGAATAAGATTTGCTTACACAGATTGTAATCGTATAATAGCCGAGTTACCGTTCTTGAAACACCAATTTATCGTATAAAAGCGGTGTACTCGACTATTTAGCAATATTTGCTAATGTGTGCTATAATAAGGTCGAATAAACTTTTATAGCACTATTTTAGGGTCTTTAAAATGCTGAAATATCGGGGAAACCAATAAAAACTACATCGCAGTACGTACAATGGTTATTTTATAAGTCCACAAAATACTACCCAATAAATGGTATCCAAGTTGTATTGGACGCTTTTCCACTAGACGGCACCGGCAACGTCACCGGCACGGCATGTCAGAGATTCCCACCGGTATTGTCACGTGATCGTCGCCGTGCCGGTGCCGTGCCGTCTAGTGGAAAAGCACCCATTAGGACGTCATATCTCAACAGGTAACGTTACAAGTATTATTATGTCTGATTTTCAAAATATGTTTATTTTTAAAACATTTCTCTGTATATTCTGGATTCCACCACTTTCTGAAATGTTTATAAACGTTTCGCTGTTTTATTTTTGCTTCATTATTAACTTCTGCACATAGAGAACAAAGTTCTTCAACATGGTCAGCCTTGTGGAAGGTATAGTATTCTTTCCATGTAAAATAAGTTTTATAAAGATCATGTTGTAGCATTGCAGATACCAAATGTGATGCTATTTTTCCAGGACTAAGTTTACTGCCGTCTATATAGGAACCAGGTGGAAGGAATCTGAAAGATTTTCAAGATTCCAGCAAAATGAAAACAATATATTAAATCACATGTTTCATAACATACTAGCTTTCTATAGAAGTAGCTGGGAGTGCTTAATAACTTTCCCCTAGAAATGAGGTATTTTCTGCGGGGAACAGTAGCCAATGGTATTGATTCGCATGCGCACAAAATCACAAAATCTTTACTAAAATAGTCGCCTGTCATTGTATATCATAAAAAAACAGAAAGGGATGGCAATAATTTTAGTTAAATCGTGCCTGCAACGAATCGATAGCAATGTTATCCTCCAGACTACCATCTGCCATTAACAGCCATCAATTTTCCAATCTAAGAAAACTATAGCCGACAGAGGCTGTAAATAGACACTCCTGGAGAGCTAAAGGGGATGCCTTTGCCCAGCATTGGGACAACCTATTAAAAATAAATTTACCTATAATAATCAGCACCTCCAAACACAACAGGCACTACATTATTTCGAAGAGCATCTAACACCTTCTTTGTTACGTAATCTTTATCTTCAGAATTTTCTAAGATGAGGAGAAAAAAGTAGTGTCTGTTTATATATTCACATTCCTTGTTACCTTTCACACAAACAAGAGGTCCACAGTTACCGTATGTATCAATATTTAATTTATATTTCGTTAAAGCTTCTTTTAGCATATAGACAAATATAGATGGAGTACTTAGTCTAGTGCAGTCAAATGGGAACCACGCTACAAGTTGCCTCTTGCTTTCGATATCAGGGTTAAACTCGGATCGAAACGACGCATCGGTCTTCCAAACCATTACGTTTTTTGGCCCAACAATATGTCCTGTTTTGTTCTTGACGACAATAAAAGGACATGGTATGTCTGAATCTAGCCGATATGTCATTGTCCAGTTAAAAAAACCGTCGAGTTTACTCGAACACATCAAATGGTCGCTTGCAGATTGTGTTTCGTAAAAGATATATTTCTGATAATCTGATCTAATCTTCGGTAGATCATCTATGGCATCTTTTCTTTTAAAAGCTTGTCCATTGAAGACTATAGCATCAAATTTTGTAATGTTTTCCCCAAATAGATTTCTGTCATCAGTTACATAACAATTTCTGACTTTACATTTGTGTTTTATAAAACCACTTTGTCCTTTCTTCTTGAAGTAATATAAAGGGTCATAATTAGAACGCGTCCAAAACAGAATAGTTTTAACTCCTTCACTTGGAGTACTTAGAATTTTAAAATGTCTTACTTTAGATTCAGTTTCTTGTTTAATGTCATTTATTTCAGTAATATTGCGTGTAATGAGATAATTTAGTATAGTATTTTCTACACCAACAACATAATGATCATTTTTAATATTAAAATTTTGATTCAATTCACTTATAATCACCCACAACAAAGTTGCCGCGACGAATAACAATATAATGTTTTTGCAGAAGACATTGAGTCTGAAAATCTGAAAACTATTCATATTTTACCGTTTCTTTAAAATGTTCTTCTTAGTCTACTCGATCCTCATGTATATAAATTACTAATTATTACCCAGAAATTGCGTTTTCATTGGTAAGTAGTAGAAATTATTAAATTATAATGATGATATACAGGGTGTAAAAAAAGTAATGCGTTCGTTTAAACCACATGTTCTACTGATGATACCAAACAACTTTCCCAAAGCACAAAATGTTTAGCTCGAAATAAAATTTTACTTTGTCCATATAAAACTGCAGATCTCGGGGAGTATCTTTGTATGGAAAAGGCATTTTTTTTTTCGAGCTAAAATTTTTTGCTTTGGGAAAGTTGTTTGGTATCATCAGTAGAACATGTGGTTTAAAGGAACGCAGTACATTTTTATACACCCTGTATATATACTTGGACGTACTCTCAGATTAAGTAAGCACATTACTCGTAAAATAAGTCATGTAATCTGTACCAACTAGGCAATCATAATTAGCAAGGGACATTAATACTCTTACATTATACCGGGTGTAAGGGACAGCGTACTGAAAGTTCAAAGGGGTTGCTCAGTCAACAAAACTGAAAGAAGTTCTTTCAGGAAATGTAAAAGAATGGCTTTTCCATACAAATTGTATGATCGAGGTGGTCATTTTCAATGAGAAGTCATGTTTTTTTTTATTTCTTGTAATAAAATCCTAGCGTAAGTAGTTCAGTTTCATTAATTTAACAGTTTATTGTAGTTACACATGAACATACACAGAACAATTACATAAGGATTTAAGACACAACAGGCACTGCTTATTTCTAAAAAGAAATTTCTTACAGCAGACCTAATAAGTGTGATAGCATAAAACGTAATGCGGATAAGACGTGGACAATATAAATATTTAATCTACATGAGCAGTAAATAAATATAATTAATTTAACTAAACAAATACATACCAAAATCACAAGAATAAATAAATAATATAATGCGTATACACATATATCCTAAAAATAAATAGATATCTATAATACCATATACCTATAGATACATACAATATATAAATATATACTATGGATTATTTAGGCCCGTATTTATAATCAGCTCACAAGATACGATAGATACGGTCTGTCATATCCATACTTAATATTGCTCTCAATCTTGAGATTGCTTTATAAATACGAGCCTTAGGAGTTAGTTTCTGGTACGCTGTCCCTTACACTCTGTACTATTATCAAGCATTTATGTTCTACAAAATATCCGTGTTTTATAACTCAATTTAATTTTATTACCTTTCTTGATTGAGCTACTACTTATAATTGCCTCAAGACTGCCGCTATTTCATACTTGTGGTTATGCGTACGTACAGACATGAGCCCTTGTGTGCGTAACAACAGTTTTTTTTTTTCTACGGTTTGACACACAGATTAGCGCGGCGGCGCTTTGACATGCCAAACTCATGCATACTAAGGCAATGTGCGAGGTACATTACACATCAAGTATAACAACTACTTCCAGGTAAAGTATCGAATGTAAAAGGTAGTTTATAGTAGGCACTAGTTATATTATTACAATTAGTTATACTTATGTAATGCCGTTTCTCGTTTCTTATATTGCAGACTTGAGATAAGCAGTGCCAATTTATATATAAATACGTATATATTCTCTATGTATGTTTGTGTTTGTCGTTTTACTATTAATTGACGGCATACGAGTCCTAATATGACCACATTTTTTTATCTGTTATTTTTATTCAGTAAAAGTAGCTAAACAAAATTAAACAATTATCAAAAATGGGTGTTCATAATTTGGACTCGTATGCGATTATTAAGATTAGAGTATTCGTTTAACATAAGCTGGTAAAATTGTATATTTGTTTGTTCCATGTGTCGTGCCAGCAGCAAACGCGTATCTTTGCTTATTTTAAAAATAGCTCTGTCACTTTTCTAAATTTAAAACTATTATGAATGCATTTTAAAAGTGAGCAGTTAATGTGAGCGTCCATTTATTTGAATAAATACGCAAAATTATTATAAAAAGTATTTTAATTTAATGTCATTTGAAATTGGAAATGACTTAATTGCAGTACGCTTTGACAGCGGAGTTTATCTAATTCCCAAATTGACACAACTGTAAAAACGTTGAAAATAATACAACAAAAGTAAACAATACAGCATTTTATATTATTTTTATTCACTTCTATATTATCTTAAACTTTTATTTTACAAACAAAGACACTTAAGGCTTTTAAAATTATTTTATTATTACCTATACACCATTTAAGTTTTTAATCTGTTGCTATTTATTTATCGCAATAATTACAACTGAAAACTACTAGCTTACTAAAAAAATAAATTTTAAAATTGTACCTGTCACTCCAGCTACAAATATCTCGAGCACATATTTTTGAAGTGAAACTTCTTTAAAATGAAATTTTGCCTTGTCCATGCAAAATTGCAGATGAGGAGAGCATCTTTGTATGGAAAAGGCATTTTTTGTTTTTCTAGACAAAATTTTTTTGCATTGGAAAAGTTGTTTGGTATCATTAGTAGAACATTAACGTAGTACGTTTTTTACATTCTGTATAAAAATGACAAGTTTATTACGTTCTGAAAATTACAAAATACATGTCATAGATATTGGATTGGATACAAATACAACGAATTATCTAAGTAAGTAATATTAAACGTTAGGTTTTTAAACTTAAAAATTAGTAAAAAAAAACATTCATGTTTTTTACAATAAATGAATATACTTATGAATACTTAGCCGAATTAAAAACGTGTAACGTCACACGCTTAAAATTCGTAAAAAAAAGTTTCTGATTTTACAGGAAACTGTACTTTTTAGGGTTCCGTTGTCAACTTAGGAATCCTTATCATTTCGCTATGTCTGTCTGTCTGTCTGTCCGTCTGTATGCCGCGCCCCTGTGTACACTTCAGTTTTTCACCTGTTAACATGAAATTTGGTATGAAGATAGATTATGATGACGCAAATCTAGAAATGTAAAAAAACTATTCAAAAATATTATTTTTCACGGAACCCTATATATGGGCGTGTCCGACACGCTCTACTGTACATTTTAAACTTAAATTATCTTAGTATATAAAAATAAGTGCAGATCTATCAGTTTTCGTTATGAGGTAAGGTTTGGTTACATTACAACGGTAAAACAAAGTAGCAAAAAGTTGATACCGAAACACTTATAATAAGATCTTTTTGAAATATGTAGGTATATAGAAATTCATAATCATAAGCGACTAGGTGACCTTATTGTTCATAATACGCTATTTGACTACTAGTCAAATCAGCAACTTTTTATGAAATGTCAAAAACTATTTTTTGTATTACCTAAGGTGGTTCGATGAGCTCCCCAGCGCCCTCCAAAGAAATAAATTCATTGCGTCTAAAATATAAACATATTAGTGAATATTTTATGTTTTGCAAAAATCGGAAGTAATTCTTCATTTAGTAATCATAAGCGACTAGGCGACCTTGTTCATAATTAGCGCACACACCGCACTAAGGCTCGTATTTATAAAGCGATCTCAAGTTTGAGAGCAATATTAAGTGCGGATTTGACAGGCCGTTTTGTACTGAAATGACATTTCTGATTCAAACTCAAACTCGCTGTCACTCTTGAGAGCTGATTATAAATACGGGCCTAACACATCTACATGCTAGAAATAAGACATATTTTTTTTTTAAGTTTCATAGCAGATTGACTTGACACTTAAAATTCCGACAGCTGCTCATATATATACGTATGTCACCGTAATATTGCACAAACCGTTAGATTATAATCTATCTTAGGAAATTTATAATCTAACCTAACCTAACCTCCGGATAGTAATAACATTGTAGTATTAGCGTTTTTTGTTTAAAACTCCACTCTCAAAATCTAAAAATGCAAAAAGTGCAAAACGCAAATGTACATAATAATATTTGTACTACAAATACAAAAATATCTAATGAAACAAGAATAGTGTAATTTTCATCAGATAGTACAACAATAATAGCACTATTTTTAATTGAGGCAATCCATAACTTATTCCTATCCTATACCGGGTGTAAGGGACAGCGTCCCGCATACTGATAGGGGTTGGTCAGTCAACGATTCTGAACGCATATCACCAAGGTTTTTTTTTCAGGAAATGAAAAAAGTAATACATTTCCATACTTACAAATTGTCTGATCGATGTGGTCATTTTGTATGAAAAAGCAATTTTTTTTCATTTCCTGAAATAAATTCCTGGTGGTAGTTGTTCAGTTTCGTTGACTGAGCAACTCCTATAAGTTTGCGGGACGCTGTCCCTTACACCCCGTATATAATACCTACTGACTATAAATTAACAACCAGCTCTTACATACAATAAAAATTGCATAGAAACAATATTTAACATCCATAATAACAATAGTCATGGCATAAGCACTAGAAAGGTAACATCTTCATATTTTAATTTATATAGGTATTTAAGTAGTAATACAAAAATATTCTCTTAAAAATTGTAAGAAACCTTGGAATACTAAGTATTTATGGACTAGCTTTTCGGGCTGTGGTGGGTATGAGTTTCCCGCGGATTTCAGGCTCGTATTTATAAAGCGATCTCAATCTTGAGAGCAATATTAAGTATGGATTTGACAGATCGTTTTGAACTGTAATGACATTTCTGATACGGACTCAAACTCGCTGTCACTCTTGAGATCTGATTATAAATACGGGCCTCAGATATTTTCCCGGGGCAAAAGTACCAGCCTATTTTGTTCAAGGTAAATAGAAAATTCTAATGGTAGGTAATCTTTTTGTCAATCGGTCCCATAGTTTTGGAGTTTTGAACATATACAAATAATCAGATTTTCTTTTTAAAATATTAGACTAGTGACTCTGATTTACTGTCGCGGGATTTTAAGGCCCGTATTTATAATCAGCTCTCAAGAGAGAGACAGCATGTTTGAGTTCGTATCAGAAACGTCATTCCAGTACAAAATCACCTGTCAAATCCGCACTCAATATTGCTCTCAATCTTGAGATAGCTTTATAAATACAAGCCTAAATTTCTTATTTTTATTTTACACGACGTGAAATAATTAATATTATGACAAGTAAAAAATATTCTGTAACAGTTTACATAAAAATCTTTACATTTTGCACCATCATACAGGGTTATTTTTTTTTAGTCAGTACGCAAACTGACTGTGGTTGTTAAAACAACGAAGCTGAACATCTTTCACAAAGAAATACTTCTGACTTTTAGAAACGTCAAACAATTTTGACTTCCTATACAAAATTACCACTTCGATCAAACAATTTATATAGGGAAGGTAAAAAACCAATATTTCCCTGGTTAGTTCTCCTACGGAAATGATATGACGGAAATTTTTAACTATTTATTACGTAAAAACTTAAACATTTTTTACAAATATATTAAGTGACCCACATCCAAACAGCTATATACTATTCATATTAAAAAGCTTTAATGTTTTATCGCGAAACGGAACACATGCATTTCCGTTAATCAGGAGAACTACCCCCCAAAAGATTTTTATGCGAAAGTTGTTCAGTTTCGTTGTCTGAGGAATGCAAACCCAGAAATTCTGATTTTGTTCACCATCACAGACTATACCAACTTTTACAATCCGCAGGATCACTTTCACTGTTCCACCATCTCCTAAAGTCATGGTAAAGACTTGTAGTTTCAAACTTAGCCTTGTTATTCAACGCTTCACAGAGGCTACACACATAGTCTCCATCATGGTAGGTGTAATATTTCTTCCATCTAAAGAACTTCCGATACAGCCTTGGTGTTAGGATAAGTTGATTCATGTGGGCCGCTAACGCAATCGGTGAATAATTCCTTGCATCCAAGTATGATCCTGGCGGGAGATACCTGGAAAGCATTAAAAAAAATAAAAAATAAAAAAGTTCATTGGCGTTTAGATAAGACGCCTTTGCCCTGTAGTAGTTGGATGTGGGCTGAAAATGATGATGAAAAGTTTATTTTGGCGTGAAAGAGGGGAGATCTTTGTTCTACAGTAGGACATATTATTATAACAGGCAACATTTTTTATATTTTAGTTATACAAGATTCATTCAAAGATTTGATGCAGGGTGACATCATCTCCGAAAGTGTCGCAATAACCGAGTAAGTGATAAATTAGGGGAATGGGCAGCAGCACTTCTTGTAATATTTTATACAGCATTCAAATTCCACTATCTTCTTACAAAGCGCGTGGTTATGGTGATGGATGTGTTAAATAAATTAAGAGTTACCCTGAATGGACGATTGTCTTATAATGGACTTATAGTGGCACCTATTGTAGCCTTATGTATAATATATAAGGATGTACTGTCTAACGTGTAGCTCCAATATCTTATTTGTCTCTATTATTTACATCATCCGCAGAACATATTTTATTATTATCTGTAATGGGTTTACTATTAACTCAGTGGCTAAGTCAGTGGCATTCCTTATTCATAATATTGCTTGTAGCATGATTTTATAATAACAAAACAAATTCAGGAACTTACCGAGTATAATCTGCGCCTCCAAACACAACAGGGACAACGTTATGCTGCAGTGCTAAAAGTAACTTCTCCGTTACGTAGTCCTCTTCAAAACTGTTCTCGAAAGACAGGTAGAAGTAGTAATCCCTCTCAAGCAGAGTATCACAATGCGACTGCCAACGGGGACATCTCAGAGTTCCACAGCTTCCATAGATATCCAAACTCAAATCAAACACTTTCAAAGCCCTTTGCAGTTTACTTGCGTATTGCTCGCGTTTACTTTTAGTTGAACAATGCGACACGAACCAAGCAGCAGCTTTGCTCTTATTCTTTAGCATATCAGCAAAATCCTCATCGATTGGTTCCATGTTTTCAACCCACGTCATATTTGGTTTAGGCCCCACAATTTTGCCATCTTTATCCTTAATGAGGATATAATTAAACACAATATCTGATTCTAAACGGTACGTAGCAGTCCAGTTAAACATATCATCGAAAACATCACTACAAACTGGCTGATTAGCTGATGACTCCATGTTGAAATATATATACTTCTGATGCGACGACCGATTGTTTGGAAATTGTTCCTTTGTGTAAGGATTCATGTTTCGTCCATTGAAAGCTATGGCATGGAATTTCGTAAGATTGCCCCCGAAGAACTTCCTATCTGAGGTTACATAGCAGTTAGTCATCGAGCAGTTGTGTTTGATGAATGCTCGCTGTCCTTTTCCCCAAAAGTAGAAAGGGGCGAAATCGTCTCTCGTCCAGAGCAGTATGTATTTGAGGTCTTTCGGAAGATGTGACTTCTTGCGGTAGATCTCAGCGAACTTGGAATTGATCCCAACATTGAAACTTGATTCTTTTAACTTTTTAAACAACATTTTTATTTAAAGATTTTTGAACTTCCTGCAGTAAAACTAATTACCATGAAAACAATGGCTCGTAATCGGTGCCGGTGATTACCTAGCTACTACTACTAGTCGTGTAATAGCTACTTTGAAAATCGTATTCCACTTCCGATTTTTATTGAATTCAAATGCATCCCCAATGCAATGCAAGCCATTCTCAACCCCAGTGGGTAGGGCAAGTCCCTTCAACCCCCCACTTTCCGTGCCTCGTAATGGTGACTTCTTTATAGAGGCCTAGCCTTTTCTTATTCAGTGAGGGGGCAAGACCCCTCAACTCGCCAGTTCCTGTGTCTCGTAATCGTGGCTTCTTTATAGAGGCCTAGCCTTTTCTTATTCAGTGAGGGGGCAAGACCCCTCAACCCGCCAGTTTCTGTGACTCGTAATGGGGGCTTCTTTATAGAGGCCTAGCCTTTTCTTATTCAGTGAGGGGGCAAGACCCCCTCAACTCGCCAGTTTCTGTGCCTCGTAATTGTGGCTTCTTTAAAAGGCCTAACCTTTTACATCTATTAACCTGTATTTAAAGATAATATCCTGAACTTTTTTAAAATACTTTGCACCAAAAAATACACGGGGGGGGGGGGTAGTCTAAAACCTCATCACGTATCACTATGGGGGAGGGGGAATTAAGAAGTTGCTAAAAAAACACGTGACTAATAGATGAACCTTTACCAGCGTTCAGAATCAGAAGTAATGTAACCAAATTGTTTTTCAGGTTCGATCGGTCTTCAAACAGAAGTACCTACAAGCTCTCCCTGGTACACAATCCTGGTCCTCACACAAATGACACAAGACGCCTAGCCGGAGTTGACACGCTAGGAAGAAGAACAAGCTCAATCCATTGATCATAATGTCAAAACAATGTCGCGCATAGTAAATAGACCAGTACAAGCCCACCCTGGTACAAAGTACTGGTCCTCACAAAAATAAAAGCCTGAGTTGATACGCTAAGAAGAAGAAGAACTCAATCCATATGATCATGAAGTCAAAACAATGCCGCGGACTTTCTTCTGGCCCAACTGCCCTGCACAACTCTTAAAACACAATGCAACCGTCAAAACGTTTGCTTTTTTATCTGTCTTCACCTGTTCTTACGTCATCTGGTCGCAGTATCCGGGCGTTCAGTTATTACAAAACAATAATATTGATACTGAAGAAATTACCGATGAAGTTATCCACAATGTCGGGATCAATTCCAAGTTCGCTGAGATCTACCGCAAGAAGTCACATCTTCCGAAAGACCTCAAATACATACTGCTCTGGACGAGAGACGATTTCGCCCCTTTCTACTTTTGGGGAAAAGGACAGCGAGCATTCATCAAACACAACTGCTCGATGACTAACTGCTATGTAACCTCAGATAGGAAGTTCTTCGGGGGCAATCTTACGAAATTCCATGCCATAGCTTTCAATGGACGAAACATGATCCTTACACAAAGGAACAATTTCCAAACAATCGGTCGTCGCATCAGAAGTATATATATTTCAACATGGAGTCATCAGCTAATCAGCCAGTTTGTAGTGATGTTTTCGATGATATGTTTAACTGGACTGCTACGTACCGTTTAGAATCAGATATTGTGTTTAATTATATCCTCATTAAGGATAAAGATGGCAAAATTGTGGGGCCTAAACCAAATATGACGTGGGTTGAAAACATGGAACCAATCGATGAGGATTTTGCTGATATGCTAAAGAATAAGAGCAAAGCTGCTGCTTGGTTCGTGTCGCATTGTTCAACTAAAAGTAAACGCGAGCAATACGCAAGTAAACTGCAAAGGGCTTTGAAAGTGTTTGATTTGAGTTTGGATATCTATGGAAGCTGTGGAACTCTGAGATGTCCCCGTTGGCAGTCGCATTGTGATACTCTGCTTGAGAGGGATTACTACTTCTACCTGTCTTTCGAGAACAGTTTTGAAGAGGACTACGTAACGGAGAAGTTACTTTTAGCACTGCAGCATAACGTTGTCCCTGTTGTGTTTGGAGGCGCAGATTATACTCGGTAAGTTCCTGAATTTGTTTTGTTATTATAAAATCATGCTACAAGCAATATTATGAATAAGGAATGCCACTGACTTAGCCACTGAGTTAATAGTAAACCCATTACAGATAATAATAAAATATGTTCTGCGGATGATGTAAATAATAGAGACAAATAAGATATTGGAGCTACACGTTAGACAGTACATCCTTATATATTATACATAAGGCTACAATAGGTGCCACTATAAGTCCATTATAAGACAATCGTCCATTCAGGGTAACTCTTAATTTATTTAACACATCCATCACCATAACCACGCGCTTTGTAAGAAGATAGTGGAATTTGAATGCTGTATAAAATATTACAAGAAGTGCTGCTGCCCATTCCCCTAATTTATCACTTACTCGGTTATTGCGACACTTTCGGAGATGATGTCACCCTGCATCAAATCTTTGAATGAATCTTGTATAACTAAAATATAAAAAATGTTGCCTGTTATAATAATATGTCCTACTGTAGAACAAAGATCTCCCCTCTTTCACGCCAAAATAAACTTTTCATCATCATTTTCAGCCCACATCCAACTACTACAGGGCAAAGGCGTCTTATCTAAACGCCAATGAACTTTTTTATTTTTTATTTTTTTTAATGCTTTCCAGGTATCTCCCGCCAGGATCATACTTGGATGCAAGGAATTATTCACCGATTGCGTTAGCGGCCCACATGAATCAACTTATCCTAACACCAAGGCTGTATCGGAAGTTCTTTAGATGGAAGAAATATTACACCTACCATGATGGAGACTATGTGTGTAGCCTCTGTGAAGCGTTGAATAACAAGGCTAAGTTTGAAACTACAAGTCTTTACCATGACTTTAGGAGATGGTGGAACAGTGAAAGTGATCCTGCGGATTGTAAAAGTTGGTATAGTCTGTGATGGTGAACAAAATCAGAATTTCTGGGTTTGCATTCCTCAGACAACGAAACTGAACAACTTTCGCATAAAAATCTTTTGGGGGGTAGTTCTCCTGATTAACGGAAATGCATGTGTTCCGTTTCGCGATAAAACATTAAAGCTTTTTAATATGAATAGTATATAGCTGTTTGGATGTGGGTCACTTAATATATTTGTAAAAAATGTTTAAGTTTTTACGTAATAAATAGTTAAAAATTTCCGTCATATCATTTCCGTAGGAGAACTAACCAGGGAAATATTGGTTTTTTACCTTCCTATATAAATTGTTTGATCGAAGTGGTAATTTTGTATAGGAAGTCAAATTGTTTGACGTTTCTAAAAGTCAGAAGTATTTCTTTGTGAAAGATGTTCAGCTTCGTTGTTTTAACAACCACAGTCAGTTTGCGTACTGACTAAAAAAAATAACCCTGTATGATGGTGCAAAATGTAAAGATTTTTATGTAAACTGTTACAGAATATTTTTTACTTGTCATAATATTAATTATTTCACGTCGTGTAAAATAAAAATAAGAAATTTAGGCTTGTATTTATAAAGCTATCTCAAGATTGAGAGCAATATTGAGTGCGGATTTGACAGGTGATTTTGTACTGGAATGACGTTTCTGATACGAACTCAAACATGCTGTCTCTCTCTTGAGAGCTGATTATAAATACGGGCCTTAAAATCCCGCGACAGTAAATCAGAGTCACTAGTCTAATATTTTAAAAAGAAAATCTGATTATTTGTATAT